>JBBPPC010000091.1:0-47819 GCA_038091775.1 Leccinum olivaceopallidum | reverse complement strand
CGACGGAACGATTTCCCCGAGATAGGAAGTGAGGAGTATACCGAGGATTATCTTTGATCGATTGTACATCGCCCATAGGCGTAGGATCATCACAACTGTAATCAGTGAGATGCATCACTACTTTGTTGGCCAGGCGAACGACAATGTGAATACTCACGATCGGCGGCGCAAATATACAGAAAAATTGTCCATCCACTGATGATATCGAGCACCACACCTTTGAATAATCTCTCAGCACAGCGTACATGCGAAACAACAGGATGGAATACTTACAACTGTTCATTAGCACAATGGTGAGCGAAGTTCAAGTTCCAGACAAAGTTCAAGTAATTATAACGGAGACTCACAGCTGCAGGTGATCACCGCGAGTCAAGGGTCAGCGAAGGAGGAAAGGAGGAAGATCTCACTTCTGCAGGACCGGGTAGAAAGGAGGACCCGACTTTCAGATATATTGAGTTAGTTTACAATCTTTGAGAGTCCTAGTCTGACATACAGAGAAAAGCGATCCTGATGAACCAAGGGAGAGTTAGTGCTGAATAGATGACATGCAATGACCCTGAACGAACATAAAGCCACAGAGTCCGAGATATCGAATCTGTCGTGTACATTGAAATAATGATTTAGCATTCCAGTACGGTGTCCACCGGGTGTGTTTAGACGGACAATGACGAAGAGTGTGGACACCAGAGTCCAAGGTTTGTTCTGTAGTCACAGTCTCACGTTAGAAGCATTACTATCAAAGCGCTAACAGTTCTCGAACCCAGATGTATTCAATCTGCCCAGGTCATCGGTCAAAGTGAGGTTTGTGCATGACTTTTGAATAAAAAGTGAGGTGCAATACCTCACTCGAAAACGTGAGGACTGGAAATACTGAAGTCAGAACAAATAATGAACATGTGCGAGGATGAATTACTGTAATCATATACGACGGCAGTGATCATTACAACTGCGACTGCTCCTCAGACAAAGTGCGTGTGTTGTTTCAGATAATAGGAATGCGCACGGGAAGTATAGTTAGTCAGCTGAAGGTTCTTCAAGTCGGTTTGCAGAGCAGAATCCATTGCACGTACTGCCAGTGGGAGAGAATAGTGGGTGGGAGAGGGGGCTTGAACTATCAGTACATACTCGGTTCTTGCTCTATTACTTATAGAGGTTGGGCTGATGAGCGCTGAGTGCTGTGAGTTCAAATCACCATATATCATAAAATCACCATCTAGTACCTGTACTAGCACTGGCCTGGGTCCTGGGCCTGGTTTGATTTCCATGGAGTACATAGGTAGGTCTGGCAGTGAGAGCCTCGGGCTGGGTCCCAACCGGCATGGCCGCGGCCTTTCTGTCTTCCAGCCTAAGGGCCTCCGAGTCCGAGTCCGGGAAAATAGGCATGTTACGTACGTATCTCATCAAGTTGCCGAGTAATTACACTTGGGGAAGCGCCGTTTGGCAACGGCAGAAGCCTTGCTTGTAAAGTGAGAGGTCCCGGTCCGCTGCATTGATAACACCGGGTCACGCAGTCTGGCGACCTTGGGATGAGGCTGCATCGATAGTCACAAGATAGGTCACGGTGAAAGCGGCAATTTCCGGTAAGACAGGAGTGGTTTTTGCACAAGAGTTCTGATTGTAGAGTTACGACCTGGCACCACCCTACCAATATTCTGTATCATCATACTCAACATCCTTGAGCTCGTCCTCTTCCGAGGAGGGGTCGCAAATATGTGACCCCAAGCATGAATAACAAAATGTCACCTTGCAGCAACTAATGTGCAGAAAAAATGTCCTGGTAACTTGGGCTACAAAAGTCTGGGATCGGTCGACAGATCCGATGTTCTTTGACATTGTCGAACCTCGGTTGGTTTATAATCTACAGATCCATTCGATTCTGATCACCGTTCTGTTACTAGGCACCCTTGTAACGAGAAACCGTCGGTGGTGTCAGACATCGAACTCCGGCTTTCGGAAGGTATCCATAATCCCAGACCTCAAATTGGGACAACAACTTCCGCCGACAAGCGAAGCTCAGATGTCGCGAACAATCATTGTTGGTTCAACCAACTTTTTCAACAAGGAGGTTGCGCATTGGCCATGCATCCACAAATTGTTTCAGATACGGAAACTTCTCTTGCGCCTAGTTGAACAAGAGAAGGAATCGGTGAGTGACACGACAGCAATGATACTTACCAAAGCCAATACCATGGCAAGAACCAGTCGGTCCTGACCACGGATCGTCTTTGTTATATCGAGATATTTGTGAGCGAGTTGGATTGATTATATGCAGCTCGGAAGTGAGTGGCATTGTGGAGCGAGCGAAGTTACGTTTGTTCACCTAGTCCTATCTCATTCCCTACTTTTCATATCGAGTCTTCAACATGACTCAACGGGCGATAGGGAGCACGTCGCAGGAGGAGCATCTCCATGCCCTCGTTAGTGGCGGAGTAAAGCGCTGGCTCGACGCGTTCGTCAGTGCCCTCGGCGCTAGCAAGGGGGCTGACAGCAAGATGAGGATGTACTAGTCGTCGTCCCACTCGGCCTGCCACGCTCACGTTCGCTCACGTTCGCCCAGGTATACCTATCCTATGACGAAAAGAAGTTCCGGTCGTCGAACAAGTCTACCTCTTTCTACTCCTTGTGGATCATCACTACCAACTTCCACGTGCAGGCCCAAGTGATGGGTCGAACTAGAAGACCAAACATTGCGCACATACCACTTATTCAACCATAATCCTTCCTCAACACATTCTACGGAGATCTTAACTCAGGGTGGATCAAGTCCATACAGGCAGTCATAATGCACACCGGAGACTTGTCTTCTATCGCTGCGTCGTAAGAAGTCAATCTCTAGCTGAGCTGGAAAAGAGCCTTAGAGGGTAGCGAGGCCCCACTGTGTTGGCAAGTACGGTCGAGTGCTACACCCACCTGTTCTCCGAGTCGCTGACGTGGAAATGTGACAACTAACTTGCTTCTGCAACGAAACGCGAATATAGCCAAAATTTCGCACTGATCGAAAGAAAGATGTAGATCATCGGCCACCACCGACTCACCCCCCTCTCATAGCTTACTAATACGGTAGAATCGAGTTTGAACCGCCACGCGGCGCATCCAGCTGTCGTGTCCCGTCGTCGCCACTCTCTAATTCAACGTAACCTTGAACTGGAGGCAAACTTGGTGACATGCACCATCAAGAGTTACAGTGCTCTCGGCTGAATCCATCTTGTGAGTCCAGACTCTTTCGCTAAACTCTTCACCCATACCTGTTTCGATGATCCGAATGTTCTTCATCAGTTGGTTGTTATCCGGTTAGTTCCTAGACGTAATTCCATCGCGACATGTATTTAAGTCAGGCGCACGTACTTGATGGTATGTGTGCTCCTCTACATTTGCTCCCCAATGTTCTTCAAGCTGATCACAACCGTTGTCGTCACAGTGGCTGTTTTCATTCTGGCCGCCCAAACACCTAATCTTAGGGGGGGAAGTGATGGTAGAGCCATACCACTCACGAAACGCTCTGATACCGATGCGCACGAATTTCATGCTACATCACATAACGCGTAAATCGACCTGCGATGTCCTCAGGCATCGTTTTTACTCACCCGTTTTTAGCAAGATCATTCGTGGGCCAAGTGGCATAGATGGCTCCGATAGGAACGGGGGAACGCCGCATCCTTCTGCTGTGGAACGGGATGGGCACGGAGCCGGCCTCGCTTTGACACAATACGAAGGTAGAATGTGGTATGGGACCATTTTCATCGGCACTCCTCCTAAACCCTTCACTGGTAAGTTTCTCCGTGCATTCGTGACACCCACTTACTCTAGTCTCCACCCCAGTCCATATAAACAGCGCTTTCGGGTAAGTTTTCCGTCAGTGCCATCCACTCTCTCGTCTTATTCGACCCAGCGATCTTTTTATTCCAGCTTCAACTGGTGATGAGAACTGCAGAAGCCACCCTGATCTTTGGGACCCCCCATCGTCCTCCATGACCGACTTGACCCTCGGTATAGATCCTGCATCGCCCCACATCACCAGCGTGGACCTCGAAACAGATTTTGCGATACTATTCACTGATGGTAGGACTGCGCATGGTAAACAATACACGGACAATGTAACCATTGCTGGTTTTACCGTATGTTTCTACTGTTTGCGAACATCATCACTTCCGACCGATGAATAGGCAGACGTTCAGACCATCGGTGCCGCAACAACATACTCTTCAAATATGGCAGTATCTCAGTTTCCTGCAGATGGTGTATTGGGATTGGCTCTCCCGTCTTGGTCAAAATTTCATGGCCAGAGCCCTTTACTTCACACCCTCTTCAATGCAGGAAAGCTGTCTCAACCAGTGTTTTCACTCAAGCTCTCCTCTTCTGGAGGCGAGCTGTACATCGGTGGAGTGAACGAGAGGCTTTACATTCCTGGCACCCTCTTCTTTATCCCTGTAACACATCCGGCGATGGTGAGCACAAACGCCAGGCGGTATGGATGCATACTTAGATTTCCCTTCCAGGGTCTCTGGGCGCTGACCATAGATAACATCAAAGTCGACGGACAAATAGTTCTGACCAATGTACCCGCCGTCATCGATACTGGTTCCAACCTCATAATTGGTGATTCACATCGAGTTTTCACCGTGCACAACGCGGCCCACGGTAGGCCGTACGAGGGCGGGGGTGGTTATTACACCTGTGAGTTTCGATCGATTTTGGTACTTTTGATTGACTCCCTGTAGTCCCATGCATGTCTTTTCCCTCCATGATTTTTACCATTGGTGGAAGGCCGTTTCTCATGCCTGCCATGGTCCTCAACAAGGGACGGGTCCAATATCGGTCGCGATTTTGCTTCAGCGGAATTTCGTCCGTGGAGAATCCTGGTGAGATTCTTCTGATCATCTTTTCCTCTTCCCATGATGACCGTGACTAGTAGATTACTGGTCGATCGGGACCATCTTCCTCAAGAATTTCTATACCGTGTTTGATTTTAACAGCGAGTCACCACGAATTGGATTCGCACAGCTGTGGTCACATGTGTAATGCTCAATACATACTACATACATAGTAGTGGTTTTTGCACAAGAGTTCTGATTGTAGAGTTACGACCTGCCACCACCCTACCAATATTATGTATCATCATACTCAATTAGATGCACGGCCGCACTTCGTCGGCAAATACCTTGTGTACAATGTTTTTCTTGACGTTTCGCGTCTGTAGTCAATGTAGTTTACTTACTGAAATACAACCACTGCTACTTACTGTAGTAGACTATTCCCACTAGATCCTGCCACTTAAGCTTCAATGAATGAACGGGTCGTTGACGGAGCTCGCGTTGGGCAGCGACATTTTGGTTTAATTGGCACGATCAAGGATAAAAAGGACACTGTTGTTAAGACACTGCAACTACCATAGATAGTACAGTGTCAACGTTGTTGAAAAGTTACTACTGCCACACTGGTGATGAAAATTTACATGTACATATCCTTCGAGTCAGCATACTGACCAGGCCCCAGGTTATTCTACAGGCTGTATCTTGATCAACAGATCTTAAAACGCCTTGTGCGTGTACGCACACGCTGACGAGCCTTCCATCACCCGCAGATTGTCCATGTACAGATTGATCATCAAGCACGCAAATTCGCGCACGAACTGCACGTGTTGGTTGTCCCGCGGGTCCGCACCCGAAACGAATCGTCGTATTGGTTTTCGATTCCCAGCGGATGCTCATTACCTAGAAAAAAAATTACAATCAAAAAAGGCACGCCGGTCAGGCAAGTTGACGCTAATGTCTAGTATATCTGTTGATCCTTTCACGGACTTGAAACGGGTTGGATACCTTTCTCTGCTAATCATCACAGGTACGGGTTTCTAGTACATCAGATCATTTATATACCATGTGGAGAGTCGTCACTAATAGTTTTGCGGTGAATAGTACTTCTGATTGACCAAATGGGGTGGGGCCGCCACACACTAAGTACATTGGACATGTCGTCGCGCAGTTCTAGTGTCCAGCTCTCATTTTATAAGATCGTCTCGCATTGCGCACCGCGTTTCATCCCGCCTCGATTGTGCTCCAATTGTGTAAGATTGCCCCGCCCTGCCCGCCCCATCTCCTCGTTTTAAAATACCAAGCTTTGATATCACCCAATCATCTGAGCGAATCAAGCCGCTCGATTCCATCGATTCGGCGGCTGTTGGGCGAAAGGAATGTTAGCCTGTTGGGCGACTGGAATGTTAACCGGTTGGGCGACTGGGATGTTGCCGGCCGGTACGGGGCCTGTCCACGGTTGGGCGACTGGAATTTCAACTGGATGCGCGACTGGAATGTTAACCGGTTGGACGACCGGTGCGTGGACCGGTTCCTCAGGGGGTTCCTTGGACAAGTAGGTTAGACAGAAGTACGGGGAATATGCAGAGTATAGCATGATGGGATCGAAACTCACCGATGGACCTTCACGTTGAGGTATACGGGGTGCAGCAAGCGTGCCAGGTGTCACGGAAAAGATGAATAGGAAGGCAACGACGGCGAGCCTCATGATGGATTGGATAGCCTGAGATGAGTGTAGGTGTCGCAAGAAAATATATACGAAGATAACTGGTCTGAACGAAAGACACGAAGTTAATCAGGCTAGACAGTAGTCAGTCTCAGAGTCAGCGCATGCCACGTAGGAGTGAACTCACTGGCCAGCACCGGGTTGAGCACGAATATACAAACGAAGAAAGGCGGATGAGAATGAGGATGAAAAGTGAATGAGTATGGTATTTATCCACTTTCGATGTGCCTGAACATCCGACACCGTCCGAGTCACGGTCTGATACGACCAAGTTTGATAGATGGTCTTGATTGATCTACATGAATTTTTTGATTGCGTGCATGCCCGGATCACACGCAGATCTACATCGTGACCTGCATCCTAGTGCTGAAACGATAGTTCAGTCATACAGAGATGTCTTCTAAGCCAGGTGGGCAGTGGATGATGCGCCACAGTTGGGCAGCGAAAAGTCCGATAATGTGACTTGCAGAGTCAATTAACCGATCCAAGGTTCGTCAGATTGTCCAGCTCATTTCCGACGCGGACTTGGACTCTCTGAGAGCGGCGGAAGCGCTGAATTTGCAGGAATCCAGGTGACACGATTGTAAAATTGCTGAGTACTAAGAATATTAATGTGGATTGGAGCGCGATGAACAGAGGGCTGAGTTCCGTGACACCGCTAGCAGCTAAGTATCTATAAAACAACATCATTTCGTCGTGTTCAATCCACCACTTTCACTGCTTTGAACGTTGTTTGAATGAGCATGTTTCAATTTCGAGGTAGTTACCTTGTTACAGTACCTTGCAACTCCGACGAGTCGCGACCGTGGAAAAACATTTGACAGTGCACTATTATTCCACTTCAGCGACTCTTCATCAAGTTTTTCCAATCTTTCATCTTTCCAGGCGTAGAGACTTGATTTAATCCATTCAACCAAAGGTAGCCGTCGTCTTCATTTCGTACTTCGAGCTTACATGGCGTGCAAACGAAGTATCAAACGCTACTCATCAACTCTGTCACGGAGCACATCAGACATCTACCCGATACGGCGCGCATCGCGTCTCTCCTCTCGAACCCGTAGTTCTAGTGTCCAGCTCTCATTTGTTAAGCACGCTTCATCCCGCCTCAATTGTGCTCTAATTTTGTAAGATTGCCCCGCGCTGCGAGTCCTGCTCGCCTCATCTCCTCGTTCTTGCAAGATAAGCTTTGATATCACCCAATCATCTGAGAAAATCGAGCCGCTCGATTCCATCGACCCGGCGGTATGGCCGGTTGGGCGACTGGAATATTAGCCTGTTGGGCGACTGGAATGTTAACCGGTTGGGTGACTGGGATGTTGCCGGCCGGTACGCGTGGGCCTGTCCACGGTTCGAGGACTGGCATCTCAACCGGATGGGCGACTGGCTCAGCCGGATGGGTGATTGGAACGGCAAGCGGCACCGGTTCATCTGAGAAATCCTCTGGTTCCTTTAACAAGTAGGTTAGACATAAATATGGGGAATGTGCAGAGTATAGCATGATGGGATCGAAGCTCAAGCGCTCACCTCTGGACGTTGAGGAACACGGGGTGCAGCAAGCGTACCGGGTGTCATGAAAAAGAGGAATAGGAAGGCAACGATGGTGAGCCTCATGATGGATTGGATAGCCTGAGATGAATGTAGGTGTCGCAAGAAAAGATACAAAGATAACTGGTCTGAACGAAAGACACGAAGTGGATTAGGCTAGACAGGTGCATATTGCAGTCAGTCTCAGAGTCAACGTATGCCACGCAGGAGTGAACTCACTGGCCAGCACCGGGTTGAGCACGAATGTACAAGCGAAGAAAGGCGGATGAGGAGGGAGTGTTCATAATGAGTATGATATTTATGCACTTTCGATGTGCCTGAACATCCGACACGGTCCGAGTCACGGCGGTCTGATACGAATAAGTTTGACTGATAGTACGGTCTTGTTTGATCTGCCAGTGTATTAGTATATCGATGATTTGTTTGCATCCCCGGATCACACTCCGATCTGCATCTTGACCTGCATCCTAACGCTGGTACGATTTTTCAGTATACATAAATAAATGTCTTCCAAGCCAGGTGGGCAGTGGATGATCGATGAGCGACAGCGGAGTGTACTCATCGGCCCGCTAATGTGATCGTAGCGGCGCACATGCACCAAGTCCCCGACTCTACTTATTTTCTGCCTTCGGCAGGTCAGCAAGTCATCGCGTATCTCTGTTCAAAATCTCAAACACAGACCTGAATGTTATTTAGGGTGATTACGGAGGATCTTTTTGATGGACTGCAGCGAGGAAACGGAAAGTGTTATAATTATACTAGTAGAGACGAGTGGCGCGAGACGGCACACAAACGGCGCACGAGACCTAAGTTATTATTGACGAACCTGTAACAAACGCAGAAAATTGAACGAATAGTAAGTAGAATCAATACAAAGTACTTACATGAACTGTATAGTTCAAGTTATTGCATAACATTGTTACATAAGCGTCGAAACGATTTGCAGGGAGCGACGCATTTGCGACCGACCCTCCCCACTACTTATTGTGGGAGTCGGGGACTTGCAGAGTCAATTAACCGATCCCAAGATTCATCAGATTGTCCAGCTCATATCTGACGTGAACTTGGACTTTCTGAGAGCGACGGAAACGCTGAATTTGCAAGAATCCAGATGACACGATTGCACCAAGCGAAATTGGTGAGTATTAAGAATGATGGATTGGAGCGCGACGAATAGCAGGCTGAGTTCCGTGACACCGCTAGCAGCCAAGTATCTATAAACCAGCATTTCGTCGTGTTCAATCCACCACTTTCACTGCTTTGAATGATTTTTTTTTTTTGAGGTATGTAGTAGTAACTCTATTTCAATGTGTGAAACGGATTCCTTTATCTCACTCCCGACGGCCTCCCTCGAAACCAGTTAACTCAACTCATTCTTTTCAACTTTCTAGTCCATCTTGACAATATGACAGATGTCAACCCCCTTTTTCGATAGTATTCGAGGAGGTAGTGCATAACGAACTCGCTGCTAGACGATCGAATCGCTTCAAGCACCGTAGCGATCTTGCGGACTCGTCGGTATGCCCATTTCAATGCTGAGGAAGCAATCTTACTACATCCCAAGCTCCCAACAAGTCAGTTTTTCCTTCACTACGAGTCTTTGGAACTCGTTATTGAGTTGCTCGAAGTTCTGAACCTGGCGTGCTCGTTCTTGGAGTACTTTCATCCATTTCTATAAACAACGACAGAAAGCTTTCTCTTCTTCACGACAACCATCCTACGCGTCTTCTTTTCTAAAACACTTGTACATCGTCGATGTCAGTGCTGGTCCATTGCACCGATATGTTGACAGATGTCTCGGCCAAATCGTCATTCTGTCTAATCCAGATCTTATTTCCCTCTCCTTTGCATTCATCCGTCAATTCGTGAAGATCATCTCCCCGAACTCACACAAATTGGGTCATGGTACAGATACGATTCTACAGACAAGCGCTACTGTGACGTGGGCTCAGTCTACAGCCAGCTAATAGTTTCCTTTGCACCTCATGATCAGGAAGTCGGATGGCTTCTCCCGCGTTCCAAATACATGTGCTCAGGCGTCGAGGTACTCCCAAACCTTACTGCAGGAGTTGTCCTTCCCCTTCGGACAAGTGTTGAAGGTGTACTAAGTTATCGAGAGTGCTCGCGAGAGCCGGATGCTTCGCCAACCACGGATAGATAGTGGGGTCGACACACAAAGTGAGAATGCGAAGGCACTGGTCGGCAACGTTCCACTCCGGGACCGGGAACGCAGCCAGGTTTCAACGTCTGGTGCAGTGAGTAATGCTTCCGACATGGTAAGTTACTATCCTAAGTTAGCTGATTAAATTCCAGATCACCCTGATGACGTACTTTCGTTATCATGAAGGCGATGCGCGCGTTCCGAGCCCTGGACTAAGTGTCTGTCGCCCTATTCAATTGATTCGGAACAGTATCGGCCAACGAGGAAATCGTCCAGAGTTGTACTATGTATATCAGTGGTTGGCAAGTAACAATGCTATGACGCGTGGACATCGACATCAGCGCAGAGTCTGCTCTATTTGGACGATGTTATGTTGTTCTCCTTTGCCTTCCATTGGTATATCATGCCCCATTCCCCCGCTTTCCCCGTCGTCCACACACACGATCGACGAACGGCTCACCCCGCGGCTAGATAAAGCTGTTAAGCCAAACCCTGTGTCGATACCATGCCCTCTTCCATCGTAGATACTGCGCGCATGCATTTCCCGTATATTCAAGGCGAGTCGCGAGGTGAGCGTGGATATAGGAACACATTCCATAATGATCAGAACACTTCGCTGCGGACCCACTGCTGCAAGATTTCCGAAGTCATACAAAGTGTTAACGAGATTCCACATCAGGATGCTGCGACCGAACATATGCGTTAGCCCCCATATCTATAATACAGCGCTGGAGTGCCAGACAAAAAGAACAAAGAGCACGTACGCAAAAAAGTAGGCCATGCCATCCCTGATCAACAGGTTAATAAATGGGCCGAGTCGCCACTGTTTCGTAGCTCTGTACATCTCAACCGAGCGCATCGTAAACTGTATTACCACTAGCGTGCACATTACTCCTGCATGCACGAGTTGAGATAGGTTCATCGCTTTATTCCAGCTGGCAGATAGGTCACTCAGCACGCAGAACGAGAGATCCGAGATCTGATGAACATCCACTGTGTTCCGACGCATCAGTGCTGCACATCACTTATCAACACCAACTTCTACATACCTACGAAAGTCTTTGGATTGCTATAGACGATGGATCCAATAGTCGACGGAACGATTTCCCCGAGATAGGAAGTGAGGAGTATACCGAGGATTATCTTTGATCGATTGTACATCGCCCATAGGCGTAGGATCATCACAACTGTAATCAGTGAGATGCATCACTAGTACTGCTGTGTGCCCAGGCGAACGACAATATGAATACTCACGATCGGCGGCGCAAATATACAGGAGAATTGCCCATCCACTGATGATATCGAGCACCACACCTTTGAATCATCTCTCAGCACAGCGTACATGCGAAACAACAGGAGAGAATACTTACAACTGTTCATTAGCACAATGGTGAGCGAAGTTCAAGTTCCAGACAAAGTTCAAGTAATTATAATGGAGACTCACAGCTGCAGGTGATCACCGCGAGTCAGTGGTCAGCGAAGGAGGAAAGGAGGAAAATCTCACTTCTGCAGGACCGGGTAGAAAGGAGGACCCGACTTTCAGATATATTGAGTTAGTTTACAACCTTTGAGAGTCCTAGTAGACATACAGAGAAAAGCGATCCTGATGAACCAAGGGAGAGTTAGTGCTGAATAGATGACATGCAATGACCCTGCACGAACATAAAGCCACAAAGTCCGAGATATCGAATCTGTTGTGTAATTGAAATAGTGATTTAGCATTCCAGTACGGTGTCCACCGGGTGGGTTTAGACGGACAATGACGAAGAGTGTGGACACCAGAGTCCAAGGTTTGTTCTGTAGTCACAGTCTCACGTTAGAAGCATTACTATCAAAACGCTAACAGTTCTCGAACCCAGATGTATTCTATCTGCCCAGGTCATCGGTCAAAGTGAGGTTTGTGCATGATTTTTGAATAAGAAGTGAGGTGCAATACCTCACTCGAAAACGTGAGGACTGGAAATACTGAAGTCAGAATTGAAATAATGAACATGTGCGAGGATGAATTACTGTAATCATATACAATGACGGTGACTATCACAACTGCGACTCCTCCTCAGACACAGTGGTGCATGTGTTCAGATGAGAATGCGCACGGGAAGTGTAATTAGTCAGCTGAAGGTTCTCGAAGTCGGTTTGCAGCAAGGTTTGCAGAGCAGATGCCATTGCACGTACGGGGAGAGAATAATGGGTGGGAGAGGCTGAAAGGGGGGAGTTCAGCTCGAACTACTACTGCACACTCGCCGGTTCCTGCTCTATTACTTATCAAAGTTGGGCTGATGGCAGTGTACCGGGTAGCCGGAGGGTGCTAGAGAGGAGTGGAGCTGGTCGGAGGGGTGGCAGGGGTCATCTTGCCGGGTTAGGTTTAGTAGCGTAGCCGAGCATTTAATTGTCGGTCACGGTCGTGGTCCCTTCCGAGTCTTCTGTAGAGCGCCTTCAACGTGCGCGGGGCCATTCCCTCTGTTCCTCTCCTGCCTGGTCCAGCAGCGCTGAGTGCTGTGAGTTCATATCACCATATATTACTCTACTAACACTGGGCCTGGTTTGATTGCCCCTGGAATCCAGATCCAGCTCGGACCATGGCCTACCAATGTTACGTACGTATCTCATCAAGTGATTACATAGGTCTTACCGCCCTGGACCATTCTCCGAGCTCCAGGTCCCGCCAATTTCCGTATCTTTCTTCAAGTTGTCAGCAAGGCATCCCCCGTTCCTCCGGTCACTCCATTCCTCATGGCAATCAGGACAACGTTTAGCCATGATCGCTCAGAGTAAACTCAAGGTTTCCATGATTCACATCGCGCAACACGTTCGAGCGTGCATGATGCCCCATGATGTTCCCATCAAAGCTGAGCGCTGAGCGCTGAGCAATCAACATCACGTACCTGTGCGCAGTCATTTGTATGATTTCTCTCATCGTTATCAAGCAACAATGATCACAGAGTTGGTGAGAGGCCGCGTACTAGCCGGCAAATATAGTCTCGGCGAACTGGACGACATGACATTGTTTGGGGCGTGGCCCAGTCCTTGACATCCGATACAGCAACGAACGCTTTTGGAAGACAGCTATTCGTCCATTCACCTGGTTGTGCAGTCCTATCGTCGCATGGGCCACGCTTCTGTACAGATCCACATTGGTATGGGTGAAGCTTCTCTTGTGTGCTTCTGGATATGATATAGACATTCTTGTCAATCGCTGTACTCTCTATCGCCATTTTTCTTCTCCGGGATTCGGATATGATATTCCTGCTGTTCGCGTTGGCCTAATTGGGGGAATTGGTCCGCTTCTCGCCGGCATCCTTAGAAATGCGCCAGCAAGGACCTGTGAGTCAGGAAACAAAGAGATCGAAGAGACCGAGCAGAAAAAATAACATCCGGTGAGACCCCGATAGCCCGGACCGCGGGAAAACGGAGCGGACTAGCGGAGCGTGCGTAGGTCGAAAGAGGTCGACGGGACAAGGTCCAGAATGGCACTACACCAGTGTAGAGCGCTCCTTAGCTCCACACCGATCTGTGGACCGTGGCATGTTTCATATCGCAACGGGGGTATCTACGAACCCTCGGAGTTGGCGTTCCCCTGGTTTGCATTAGTCTCCCGTAGGCAGACCCTTGGGCAGGAAGACAGTTGTTCCTTCTATTAGGGGTTGGTATGGATGGGCGATCAGATATCGATCACCTCCCACTATCAAGACTCTTGGATAGCACCTGTCATATTTATTCAATGATATATTTCGGCCTTGCAGTGTGGTCTGTTGGGTGCGTCTCATGTTCTTTTCTCCTTTACTTTACCTTACTACTTTCATGTTCCACAAAAATTGATGCGTTTGTCTGACCGGGGTTGTTGCTGCAGGTCTTTGCCTACGTCGTAGATGCACACGACAAACGCGCCGCGGAATCGTTTGCGTTGATCAAGTGCGTATTTTTAAAAATAAAAAAACCTCCCCTGTTTCCTGATCCGACGATAGTTCCTCTCCTCCTCTTTTCGTAACGGCGGCTCGACTACTGCCAGTCTATACAAGAACTTGTTCATTATGTTAAGGTACGCTATTGTCCCGTGGATGGAAGGTCAAGGTATCCTACATCCCCTGGGCCTTTTGACCTCCTTATCATGGATTGACGTCGATCGTTTTCGTCCTCGTGCTCATTCCTTCTTCCCCTCCTTTTCCACCGACATCAGGCGTTCTTCGCACGTTCTGTCAGACCGGGGTTATCAACACCTATTTGTGCATCTTGACTGTGAGGGCACGCAGTCGGGTGCACAGAACGCCTTGGATGCTGATCTGAACGGCCACGATGCACGTTTGTTACACATAACGGGGTCAACACCCAAAGCATGAATGCGTATTCGAAGCCACGTTTCTTGAAGCCCAACCAACAACTACTAAGAACGATCGATTAGGAATTTCAAGTTTACGATGAACGAACGATCGTTACAAATTTACAATCAATGCCGAACGCGTTCGTGTACTAGAGACGCGTGCATTTGATGAATGGTCGCGACTCGTGCTCACTCCTGTCCTGATCAAGTGTAGGACTTGGAGATACGTCGTCGCGTATCCACCAGCGTTTGCGTCGCATAGTTTTCCAGCTGCACTTCCGAGTCATGAAGTGACCAGCTGCAGTCAGTGTACTCCATGCCTCTCGTACATAAGACTCGACAAACGCAGTGGAACAAAAAGTCGACAAATTCTTGACGAATTCCATTAAACATTCACGCATGCAAGATAAACGATAACTAGCTACCAGATTCCGACTTTTTTGATCAGGACAGCACAACATTCTCCGGCACAAATCTAGCTAGCATCATTGTTGGTCTCCATCAGTAGACACGCTCCCGAACCAGTATCGCCGCATGATGTTACCCTCTGCAAAGTCGGCACGTCCAACGAAGCGTTCGCCACGTACGAGGTGGGGCAGCCAAAATATGTCGTCTGCCCACATTTGATTGTACGGGATAGGTGGCAGATCCGTACCGGGGGCACTGGTGGCAGGTTGAAGGACCGGGACACTTGGAGTGGGGACGAAGGGGGAGGTGGACCGCGCGTACAAACTGTCACCTGAGAGCGAATACCAGCCTGGATTCATCTCGTCCGACCTGCGTGCGCAGCGAGCAAGGAAGAAGGAAAACGTCAATCAGCGACGCGTCCTCCCCCGTCCTATTGAACGAAGCCTAATCGGTTACTCACTCGGTCGGCACCCCTTCATGTTTGCGCGCGACGTAAACGCTGATGTCGAACGCCCACTCGGTGCCTTCGACGACGAAGAACAGCGTCCCGGCATGCTCGAGCGGCGCGTCGATCCCTGCTTCCTCCTGCTCCGAGCGGTAGGTCAGAAATTGAATTGGAAGGGCACGTAGATGGGGCGGACGGGGAAAGGTACACCCACCTTGAGCTCTCGTCGGGCGGCTTCCACGCGAGTCTCGCCTGGTTCGACTTTGCCTCCGAATCCGTTGTACCTGTCCAAACGGAAGCGTCGTCAGCACGGAAGGCAGGTCGAATCATCCATTTGATCCGGGAGGTGTCGACGACCCTCTCCCATAGGCTCGCCTCGAGGCTCGAAAATAGTAGAAATCGGAAAGACGCACAGACCAGCACCGAAGCCACGTTTCTTGAAACCGAGCAACAGCTGAGAACGATCGATCGGGGATTGCACGATGAGCGACCAATTGCTACAGTCGTTGAGCAATACTAGCGCTGGACGTACCTTGTTGCCTTCAATGATAAACGCGTTCGTGTACAGACGCGTGTATTTGAATGGTTGCCATTCGTGCTCACTCCCACCCTGAGCATACATGTGGGCTTCCACGTCGCCCAGACCTGGAGGAACGTCAGAGTCCTTCGCCATTCGAGTAGGGAATGTAGAAACTCGGTCGTTGCGTGTTCACCGGCGTTGGGGTCGCTTATTATTACCACACCGAGTCCGAGTCATAAAGTTAGGGTACTTCGTACGTAGCTAGTACATAAAAAGACAAACACAGTGAAATAAAAAGTTGGTGAATGATAAATAATGAGAACAAGTCGTATCGTAAGACTCTGCATGAAAAACGAACTGCACGAAAACTGAAAACGTCTCCAAGCTTAGCCAGCCCGGGTCCTTCGCTCCCTCTGTAGATTGACGATCATATCCACAACACGATCCCTTGCATCCTCCAACGAAAAGCCATCTACATTCGACTCTCCGCTCTCTTCGAACACATTCGAACCTAGAACTCGACGAAGGTGCAACACCACATCCGCCTCGCTTGCTTTGCTACCCGATCTCGGAGGTGGGCTCGGCGGTGGCGATAGAACCGATTGGCTTGCGAACACTCGGCTGTACAGAGCCGTGGCACGAAGGAGGGCAAGCACGTCTTCGTTGGCAGGGTGCACTTCAAGATCGGCGATATCAAGGGTGAACCACCCGTCTTGCCACACTTTTGCAAGTGCCTCTGATAGCAAACCGATATCGCCACCGAGACTACGGCCATAGGAGAGCGTCGCCGTCCATTTCCTCGAATCCTGGGTTGATGGGCACTGGGAAGAGCCGCGAGAGACACGGTGAATAAACAAGGAAGAAGCGTGTGAATGTAAACGCTTTCGCAAGAGATTGGATGCGAGCAGTTCAATGGGAGAGGAACCAGAGGTAGGCTTAGTCCAAGTCAAACACTCCACAGCTTTGTCAACTGTCATGGAGCCAAAGACGAGACGCTGGTAGGTTGGCACCTCAACAGAGTTTGCTAATCCAGTGGCACGGGTCCAGAGTGCTTGTGCTCGTGTCCTTGCAAAAGGCACAGACTGCGCAAGCAACGCGAGTGTGCAGAGGTCAGAGACCAGCATGTCGGAGGCCACTTCCATCCCGACAGACCCCAAGTGGCTAGAAAGATGGTTGTAGACTTGCCAGCGCACAGGCATTGAAATTTTCTCGGAAGAAAGAACTACAAGTTCTGCGAGTCTTGTCCACGCTCGGCGCTCGTGTCGTATTCCAGACCCACTTTGTGCGCGGGGAGAACCAATGGACCCCCGAATCATACACACCCATCCGCTGCTAACGTTTAGAGCGCCCAAGAGTTGATCAAATTCGTCGGCTGCTCCTCTAACGCTCAGCGCATCGATGAGCGGATTCGACACTTTATTGGTGGCGCGCACAGTATACTCGGTGGAAGACGAGTCGGGTTCGGAACCAGTGTCGCTAACGTCAGAAGAGTCGGGAGGTGTTGGAAGGTCGTGCGCTTCGCGCGAGGGAATGGCATGTCCGCGATAGATTGATGTCGCAAATGGTATGAGCTGCATCAGTCGCGACTGGTAGGTTTTTCGGGGAACGGGGATCCAAGGAACAACAATGGAGGCGAAGACTGCCAGGGATGCAAGCAAGTGAATGACTTGTATAAGGTCATTCCATGTCCAACCCATCTCAGGCTGGGCGAAGACGGTGGCATGGGATAATACAGAACCTTGGTGCGTGTGGTGATGCGGAACTGGCTGGGTAGTGGAGGTCAACGGTGAATTGAAGAACGAAAAAAGGGCGAAGACAGCAAGAAGGTATTGCTGAGGCTGGGGGACGTGAGGAGCCATGGAAGGCACTGCAATCCCTTGCTGGCCGGAGTCAAAGGGCAACACAGGGGCGGCAGAGATGACTGGAGGAGGTACATTGGGTTGTATTTTACGCGGGCGACCACGCTTACGCTTTTCGCCAATGACACCTGGAGCGACTGGGACCTCACCGCCAGTAGCAGCAGGAATGCGAGCAGCGGAGGCAATCTTGCGTTTCTCTTTCTTCGAGGCTTCGATTTTCAGTTTCTTTCTTGCGCGCTCTGAAGTATCTCCATCATCTTCCCCTTCTCCATCCCCATCTTCATCGTCGCTAGCTTCTTCTGTGCCTTCGCCATCGATCTCGTCCTTTTCGGGGCCTCCGAACTTCTTTGTCCACTCGATTTCCCATTCTGTTAAAACATGATGTCCACCCTGGAATCCGCAGATCAGAGTTCGCAGGCCGTCTTGCTCGCGTCTCAGCCTAGCCTCTCGCCTCTTCAAAACACTAAAGAGAGGGTGTGAGTGGGATGTTTCTGGCGGTGATTTCGGGGTGGATTACCGAATGTATTCGACCGCCTTTCCAAGTACGTTCGCCTTGCTACCTTTTCTAGCGACCTTGACACCGTCTATGTAACCGCGATCGTCTACCTTGTATTCATCGCTCTTGTAATTCTGGTCCAGGACGCGAAGAGCTGGAACAGCAGCCTTGAGATTTTGGATGCGGGCATTCAGATTAGTACGGTATCTGCGTTCAATGGTTGTATGGCTTGTCTTCGGACGGCCCGACACTACAGTGTTTATGACATGGGTTTGGGGGCCTTGGGCGGCATGTGCCGGCGGCGGAAGAGGAGAGAGAGGAAGGGGTTGCTGCACTGGCACGTGCGATTGGAAGGGAACCGCCAACGGTACATTGGCCTGAGAAGGGAAGGCAGGGACAGCATCTGGTGCTGCATGGCTATTCAGCGGACGGACTCAATGGGAATTCGATAGGCCGCACCTGCGGTCACTCTTGGTGCCACGGGGGCCGCTGGCGAAGCACGCACACTCGGCGAGCTGCCAGGGCTGGAGGTACTAAAGCCGGAAAAGCTTTCATCTGCGGAGGCGGATGCAGAGCTAAGCGTGGGTGACGAGAAGGAGAACGGGGGGAAAGAGGAATTGAGCAAGTCCAGGGGTTGAATGGGGACTGTGGGCGCGGAATAGTTTCCGTCAATAAAGAGAGCGTTTGGATTTACAAAGATGGAGTTGAAGTCAAGGTCCATCGGAAGCGAGAAGTCGAATGGAGCGTCTTGCTTTGGGTCATTTGTATCGTTGAGGAGCATATAGAGCGGGTCGGACGGATCCAACACAAAGTCAGTATCAACGGAGGTCATGGTGGTGGTACAAGAAAAAGAAAGAAAGTCGAAGCGAGATATGGCACCACTTTGCTACCTCGTTCCATATCCGGTATGTTCTTCCCACATCAATCACTCAAAGTTTCCAGGACAAATTCCCGACTTGGATCTTGCAAGCCATGAAGAAGTCGTCGGACGTCGGTTCGTTCATTTCTTCTGTTTTTTTTTGTTGTTCTCTCTAACATGGCGTAGATTTCAGTTACTTTGGCGGTGCAGAGTCTCTCACAGAGGGGAAACGCTCCCCTCGACGCACCGTCGTCGCGTCTCCGAATGGCAACGACGACGGCCGCTCCCACACAGGGCCACCCCAAGACCCTTCGGATTTTCTCTGGCTGATGACAGAGGAGCCACACCGCTCTCGGCGAATGGCCATCTTGAAGGCCCATCCAAACGTCGTCAAACTCATGGGCCACGAACCTCTCACCAAATTCGTCGTCCTTGCGGTCGTGTCCCTGCAACTCTTTGTGGCCATACAACTTCGGCATTCTCATCCACTCTCTTTTTGGTTCTTGTTCCTCGCATATGCGGTGGGCGGCACCGCAAATCACAATCTTTTTCTTGCAATTCATGAGATTACCCACAACCTTGCGTTCAAAGGCATCCGCGCCAACAAAGCATTGGCTGTCTTTGCAAATATACCTATTGGCGTACCTTATTCTGCTTCATTCAAGGTATGTCGTAACTTTTATTAAATCCACGCCATCATTTATCTTCTCGCCGAAAGAGATACCACCTTGAACATCACAAACATATCGGCGAAGATGGCATAGACGTGGACCTTCCAACACACCTTGAGCTTCTTTGTCTTAACAACGTTCTTGGAAAGACTTTCTTTGCGTGCGTGTCATTGCCCATTGCCACCTGGCCATCTCAGCCTCTTATCCCCATGGAAGCACTTTCCAGATTTTTTTTTACGCGCTGAGACCTGGCTTCGTCCGCACGCAGACACTCACTAAATGGCACTTTATCAACCTGGTCGTCCAGCTCATATTTGACTATGTCTTGGTTCAAACATTTGGTATTCGACCACTGTTGTACCTGCTGTTCTCTAGTTTCTTCGCTGGCAGTCTACACCCATGTGCTGGTCATTTCATCGCCGAACATTATGTCTGGGACGGTCTTAACCAAGAAACTTACAGCTATTATGGACTTCTTAATCTTCTGGCATACAACGTATGTCGATTTTTTGCGCTCCCTCTAAATGACTGACCCCATTTGACAGGTCGGATATCACAATGAGCATCATGATTTCCCATCCATCCCTTGGACCCGTCTCCCTGCTCTTCACGCCCTCGCACCCGAATTCTATGGCTCCATGCCGTCGCACCCAAGTTGGCCCATGGTCATCGTCAACTTCATCCGCGACCCAGAGGTTGGCATCTTTGCACGGGTCAAGAGACCCCCGAAGAGCACCCCACTTAGTGGCCAGGTTACCCCGAGCGAGAGTTGCGATGGATTCGGAAAAGAACTAAACATTCCGCTCATGGACTAGGATTGCTTTGCTGTTGGTATTTTGTAAATTCGAATATCAAAATGGACAAGTTGAGATTTCGTTAGAACTTAACCGATGATGAAATACTATGTCGGCGGTACTAACACGAGAATGCCATATTTGCTTTCAGACTGGCTGACGTTGTACGGACACTGGAATGCTGACGAGCATGTATGCAGCTCCCACCAACCTAGAATCACCCTCGTCTATTTTCTCTGTTTCTTTCTTCACGCTCATCGAGTCTATCAGGCGAAGCAACATGATCAACGTGCCACTCAAGTCTGGACACACTCTAGAGGCCCCGCGGGCTCCAGTGACGGGAAAGCGTCCTAGCAGGATAGACACCGACACCTTCGTCGAGCGGCCGTATCTTCCTCGCGCATCTGTCGCCCCAAGCGCCGAACACCCCGATGGGAGCGTCCACCACGCTAAAAACTACTCGAACTATGTGAGTGCTCCTCTCATTCAGTGCGGTTTTCCACTCTTGACGAAGTCGGCCATCTAGTCCGTGATGCAACAGCACTGCCTGTATTGGGATCCGGACGGCGATGGCGTCATCTGGCCGATTGACACTTGGCGCGGGTTCCGCGACCTCGGGTTCAACCTCTTGTTTACCTTGCTAGCAACGATCGTGTTGCACGCCTCACTGTCGTTGCCTACCAGGTCAGCTTCCGTCGGTGGCAGCGCCATTTCAAACGCTGAGATGCATTCGATTGTTTTCTAGATTCGCCAAGAGCTACATCCCCGATCCGTTTCTGCGCATCTACGTCGAGACGATCCATGCTGGCAAGCACGGATCTGACTCGGGGGTGTTTGACACCGAAGGCCGCTTCCTTCCATGCAAATTCGAGGACATGTGGTGCAAGGTGGGTAGATCTCTCAGTCGCGTGTAAGTTGGCGTAGCTTGACGTGACGATGCAGTACAGCACGACGAATCCCAGGGGCACGCCTCGTACGTCGATGAGTCTGTACGAGCTCTGGTTGTTTACGCAGGGAAACCGCCTCGCCATGGATCCGTTTGGATGGGTTGCCGGGTTCTTGGAGTGGATGACGACGTTTTTGCTGGTGCAACAGAACGGGATGGTGGACAAGGAAGACGTGCGGCAGTTACTTGACGGATCGCTGTTCTTTAAGATCAAAGCGGCGCGAAGGAGCGAGGCGGGCTGGAACAAGGGGTGGGGGTTGGGGGGAGACGGATTCATTGGCGGGCAGAAGGTGCTTCCGTTTGGGTTGTGAGTTTGGGCATTTGGCGAATACTAGACTTTCCTAAATTGTCGAAATGCCAAAGAGTGGATTTGTTTTAGATTGTCTTCATCAAGTCTTCATGACACCGTTCCGCCGTCATGATATAATGTAGATCCGGACCCCTTGACTAGTCTTTTCATGGGTTCCGCAAACATCATCACTGGCCATCGCCGTGTCAGAGAAACAACCCCAGGAACTGCCTGGCCTAGACACATACATCAAGCGTGAGCGTCATGTATCGAACACTCACACAGATGGCCCTGGTACAAGCCGGAGTCGAGTTATATCCAGCAGGAATGTTGGGGACAACGATGGCAAGATCGACAGGCAGAGAGGCAAGTACCCTCTGATCATCAGCGGCGAACAGCAGCATCAAACGTGCCACTGCGACCACGTTTGCGCCGATCGAGGGATTCACCGAGAGCATCAGATGCTCGTCAGAAACGGGGGTCAAAGCAGATGGGAGTACCCGCCGCCCGAGTCCGTGGCGCCCCATCCATCCGGCCTCGGGTAATGCCATTGACTGCGTATACCATCTGCGGGACGCTTCATATGGGGGACGGCAAACGTGGGGACGGACATCATCGTGCCCGGGTGATGTTGGATTCGCCGCCGAAAGGTACAATTTATTTGAGATGTTGCATCATCTGTTCTGGCGTTCGCCGGGCTACTACCCAATTTTGATGAGTGTAACTGATCGTTGGATTGAGCCGTCTGGCCACAGTCGGCGATCACTTTCCTGCGAAAAGAGGCAATGATGTCTTTCACGCGCTCCCTCGCAAAGCAGTTGGCGTCCAGGGGCATACGTGTGAACGCATTGGATAGCGCCGGGACCTGTCGTCACCGCTCTTCAACCGGCATCGAAGAAGGCCGAGGATCACAAACGCGCAGTTCAACACCAGCGGAGCTGACTCCTGCCATCCGCCTTCCTTGCAAGCCCTGATTCGAACGTAATGACGGGGACTTGTAAGCGAACAGGGAGTCATTTCGTCAGGGGTTCAACTGTGCCTCCTTGAGACGACGTGCTCTTGAATAGTAAAGCTCTTGGTCGCAAACAAGTTTCCCCTTCAAGCCGCACTCCGTGATTTCGTACAAAAGTATAACAGGGTTCTGCCCGTTATTTGCAGCATCATTGATCTTCTCCCGTCTTATCAAAGTTTCTTACCAAGATGTCGGTACCTCAATATCAACACGCACCATATTATAAAATATATGCAGCATGATTCCGGTAGCGGTATAAACATGATTGCATGCGGGAAGCCTTGTGCAACCAAGCGTAAGCATAAAAAACATGTCGACTTGTCCAGATGAATGGAAAAAAAGTGAAATGACCGCAAGATATCAAATACGAGTAATATAAGTCCATGCAGTGGCAGAGAGGCCTTACTCCTTGGGGAAAGGGACACCAAGGAGGGTGCTGTATGATACAAATGAGGCCACGGGGTTCAGGCCATTAAATCAACGAGGATGGTGATGATGCCAAGAACTGCCGAAAAAAAAGGCCGGGTCAGTTTTTGGAGCTCATTCATAGGAAGTAGAGAATAATTGACCGATTTCAATGCCAATCAAAGCGATCACGATCTGTTCAAGACGCTCTGCGTGCCTGCTCGAGACCGACTCCTTGAGGAGCTCGAGCATGTCTTGAAGAACCTGTCGATGATTCGATCATCAGCTGTACACGCCAAGCGAGCTGACTCAACAGACCTCCACACGCGTGTTTAACAATTCAATGCGTTGCGGAATCTCTAGATAACTTCTGGCAGCTTCATACAGGGGTTGCAAATCGGGATACGTCTGTCGTTCTCCGTTAATGTCCGCGGAGGGCAAGTGCGCCCGCATGAACAAAAAGAAAACATGCATACCCAAAATACTTCCTGCAAAGGAAAGGTCGATAAGAAGTCTACACCACACTCCGAAGGAGGAACGGAGTGAACGTACAGGTGAGTCAAGCACGGATCCGACGGAGTTGATGTTTGTCCGTAAAATGAAGAGCTCTCCCGTCTTACGCATGATCTCTACCCTTTACGCCTTCGCGAAGGAGCTCGCAAATTCAAAGGGAAAAGACGTACCTTTATGGGGCATCCCGATCTTGCCTGTTTCCGATAGTGTTTCAGGAATGTCCTTAGTTTCTTCTATTTTTGAGGATATGAGTTCCTCAAACTTGGATGAAAACGATTGGTCAGAGAACCGCCAAGGAACACGAGAACTTATCGAACACACCAATGATATCTTGACGGATTGGGAGAGGGCGTGTGATAATGATAGCTTGGTCCTACGAGGCGTGGTGTTCTAAAGATAACACAAACCCTGACCGGCGGATGGGCTTACATGTATCCTGATCCATGCCGGAGGGTAATCACATCGTTATATATGCTTTTTAGGAAATCAGATTTTGGGTCTCATAGCTTTCATGGCTTAGATCTCCGACAGACGTACCGGCTGTAGTTGGCATAGTAGTAATTCAAGTCTTCCATCTCGACGTCGTCGGGTCCTGGGCAAGACAGACTTTCGTAAGGCATCGCCTTCAAGTGATCCAACACGCGGGCTTACCCAGCCTATCAACTCCGAACCGCCGTCTAATAAACCGCGATTTAGTAGATACGGGAGAAGCGAAGCATGCGGGCTCACATTGTCGCGAGAAAGCGTTTCTCTTGTGCCTCTGACATGCCCCATATCACGACGGTGCCGTAGCTAAAGACAAAAATCTCTGCTTCGGTGGGTACGGCATGAAACTTGCTCCGCTTCTTCTTAGTGGGGTAAGCACTGGTTGCATCAGATGTCGGCGGATACAAGTCGGGAATGCCGAGCAAGTCCCCCGTCTGATCACTCCGCTTGGGATAGACGTCGGTATTGGCCGACGGTTCGTACGCATACGGGGTGTAAATCACGTCGTCGATAATCTTTGCATTCGTCTGATATGCACCACGTCGTGCGTTGAAGAACTTCATGAGATCTGGCAGCAAATACGACCTGTGCCACCCGACGTCAATACAAAGGTCAGCGACCGGGACCAAGAAACGCGATAAAAAAGCGTAGGAAAAACAAAGGAAACCGCAAACACGGCACGACGTACTGTGCGGTAGCGTAGGCAGTCACCCTCGGGAGCGACTTTGCCTTCTTCTTTGTCAACTTGAGCGCGTCGCGACGCGCAGTGCCTTGAGGGATCCGGGATATTTGCCGTAAACGACCTTCGGCACCCTCTTCGTCATCATCGTCGACCTCCTCCTCTTCCTCGTCGTCGCCCTCGTCAGTGTCACCAGTCACGTTCGGGCTCTCGTCGAGTTCCGGTGCGGGTCGAGGTGCTGGGCCCGGGGTTGTCGGCTCGTCGGGAAGGACTTTAAGCTTTCCGGCAGTCTTCGTCGAGCGGTTAGCGCCTCTAATCTTGGGCTCCGCTGGTGCGGCGGTCGAGGGCGAGCCTGACGGCGGCGGGATTGTCTTTGGGAGAAGCGGTTTTGATGACATGGCCGTGAACAAGGGGGTTTCTGCTCGTCGTCTTCCTCGGCGTTCGGCAGACCAGTTCAAAATTGGACAAAGCTTATCTGCATGAGGAAATAACTAAATAAATAACTAAATAATTGCTCTTTTTTTTTACAGATAAGGATGGGATGACATCATGCCCTTATCATAGAACCCGGACGAACGGAGGCTCGAAACATGGAAATGATTCGTTCCAGTGAGGAGGCGCGATCCCACCAGGGATCACTCGAATACAATGCATAATATATCCTCCGCAGCTCCGTAACACACGGAATGTTGTCAATGCGCCACCTATCATATCGTCTGGTGCCGGTGTCTAAACGAAACCATCCACTGAATCCAATCCACACTGCGAAATATGTTTAATTAGGGGCAAATTAAACCTGGAGCCCCGTCGCCAACAAGCGTCCGTTCATCGGAGCCATCTTTCGCTAACTCGAACCCAATGGGTCTAATCAAATACAAGGTTGGCCCTTCAAGCACAAACTGAAACACGCTAACTCCTGATTTACGTTTTTTTCTCTCTAGCCGACGAATTCTGGAGCAACCCATTCATTCAACGAACTGGAGCCAGATCCTCCTTGCGATTCGGAGGACACCATTTCGCACGCCCCTGCCTACTATCATCGCCCGCGGCGCTACGTTTCGATCGCTCTCTACGAGCACACACCTCCGTTCGTCGTTATGCGTCTCATGTATCATTCACACCCTGCTTCAAACCGAACGATATGGGCGGTCACCCTCCAGACTTGGCATATCGTACCTAAAAAACTCTAAAGCCCTCGGCCCCAAGGAACAACGGCCTAGAAATTTCTACTACGTCCGCGGTTGGTTACCACGCTACCCCCTTTTGTAGACGGGGCTAGGCGCGGACACAAGATCTCAATCTCATAGTCAAAATCAGGCTTGTTCGAGGGGCACCATGGTAAGTTTGCCTGACAGGTCCCGAACGTGCGCGGCGCCACTCCGTTCTACGCCAGCACAATAAGGGACGCGGTTTGATTGGCTCATGTCTAGTACATTGTTGCAAGCGGGGTTCAGGTTCGGCAAAAGGGAAGCAAGGTTGAGAAATTCATGTAGGCACCACAACGGGCACAGCGTCGTTGATTGTCGACGCCCCGTCTAGAAAATTATCCGAAATGGTGTTCTCTTTCCGAAAAGAATCGCGCACGCGATACCCCCCGGTATCCTCCGGCGTTCTCTCGCGCCGCCATCAATATATTGTTGTAAGGTAACATCAGGTCCGCCCCTAGCTGACGGTTTCTTATTCCTTCTAGTATTGACATCCCCTTCTTCGTCCCTGCGCCCTTTCCCGAGCTTCTTTTTGCCGCAGCTAAGCCGATCATCCAAACTGGGTTCAGGATGAAACATCGCGCCCGCGGATCCATTCCGAACAGAAGGATGGTTGCCATACAGACCCAAAGCATAATATTGTATTTGCTACCTTTATCCGTCGAACGCAACGTTGTTTTCTCACCTTCCAGTCAAGCATGGGCAGCGGGTGGTCTCGGCCCACATGATGCAGCCGGCATTCTGCGGTCCACTCAGTGAAGGCAGGTACAAGTACGTGTATGGACTCTGACACAGGTGATTTCAAGGGGTAGTGCAGCAGAAAAATCGATGCAACTTGAAATCACTGGCAATGAGAACAAACTCTCACCTTTTTTGGCAGGGATGGACTCGTTCTGGACAGTCTTTACGTACCAGTATGCCGGGTCTATCAAATTTCTCCGGAAAGGAGACCACCCCCGTAAATACGATCTAGGCTTCATATTAGTCAATCCGTAGTGCAATTACCGCTCGCGGAAATTTCATCGTACAACAAGAAAGGTGGACGGAACAGCCCTGTTCATAAGAGGATTAAAGGTGAGCCTTTCTGAACGTCGTAAGCATGGAAATAATTTAGACACCCAATTTCCGGGTTTCGAACAAGGATCCAAGTCTATAAAGCCATTCTGCGAACAAGGCGTTTGTCTGTCGACACGATCACCGAGAATCGCACTCCTAGGCCCATCAAAGACTTGTGCTCCGCACTCCCAGGAGACGTAACATTGCCCACGAGTGAGGAAGCACTAGAAACCAACTGAGATGAGATTGCTGATTAGCAATTTTCATTATATCCGCACCGCCACCGCATGCCGTGCAATATGATCGTATCCATCCATTCGAGGTCAACGCATGATGGCACCAATTCACGGAAAACGGATTTTTCCCATCTGTTTGGGAATTCACTCGAGAATCAAATAGACGGAAAGGATGTTATCGATCAAACGCACCCATGCGGCCGGTCGTTCCCCGTCAACGGCATCCCCGGGAGGTCGTGGAACAATTTCCTTTTCCGACTATTCTCATCGCTGTTCGTTCTGACGTTCAGCCATAAGCGATGTGTACCAGGATCGGAATACAGAACGCAAAAATACCTGCTACCGCTAGTGAAGTTCGGTTTAGCCAGCAGCCAGTGTGAAGGAAAACTCTCCGAGGAAAAAACAGAACATACGTGAGTCAGCAACAAGAACCAAGTTTATCAGCTTGACGTTCCCGCGGTTTGGCTGGACCACTGGCATAATCCCTCAGTGGGTATACTCGGCAGCGTAATGCATCGCTCTACAGAGGTGCTCGCCCTCGAGATTCTCAGCCTGGTGCTGGGACACCAACAGAACGTGGCGGTCGTCGACTGCACGAGGATCGGAATTCCGGGGACGAAATACGCACGGCCAGTCATCCGACTACCTTTTTGTTTTACCTACCTCCTGCCGCCTTCCACTCGGCTCTACACGCCAAAGGAACTCGCGTGACCCTAGACCAAATTTCATACGAGGCGACCCTAATTTCCGGTGATTCAGTCCCATCAATACGTATGGAACCCACTCCTCAAGCCTACACATACCAAGAGGGTCGTGGCTGGAGGATCAAGGTGCACTCGTCTTTGGCTTCGAGAAACCAACCACACGTTCCGAAACTTCACAGAATGCAAGACCAGCCTTCTCGATGCTTCTGATTCACATTCCCTGACGCTCGTTGTAGCAAGGGGCAAGCCAAAGCTCTGTGAGGTTGGAATTTCAAAGTCCCCTCGGGGACCTACAAGCGAGTCTAGACTGCTGCGAGGGGGGTCTTCAATGATATGATCGATAAAAGAATTGTGATACCGTAACAAGTTACCTCCATTTCGTGCTCGATAACGTTGAGATCGACAGTGCGGTATGCAGGATGTTCAGGACGTGAGAACGTCGGGTGCATCCGTACTCCTTGGAGGTGAAATACACATGGACGGAGGGAGATGAGTCGCTCGGGGGCCTAGAGATTCTTGGCAGCCTGGTGAACG
The DNA here is from genome assembly GCA_038091775.1 of Leccinum olivaceopallidum. Taxonomy (NCBI): domain Eukaryota; kingdom Fungi; phylum Basidiomycota; class Agaricomycetes; order Boletales; family Boletaceae; genus Leccinum; species Leccinum olivaceopallidum. The sequence goes on along the minus strand of JBBPPC010000091.1, from coordinate 19,144 downwards.
GAGGAAAACGGAAGAGAAAGAAAAGAACTCGAGACACGCCGGTTTCGAGCAGTACCGGGCGCCCACATGGAGAAATCAGAAGAAGAAAAAAAGGACAGCATCGGGATTCATCCACCGAAGGTGATGTGACGCATGACCTACCTGCGACGGCCACCACTTGAACGCCCGCAGCAAAGACACGCGACTCGGACTTCACGTTCGAGTCTCGCACCATCGGGTATGCTGCGCTGTCCTTTTGGAGAACGAGATGCGTAATGTGTCATACTGGAACACATGGCTGGGAGCACGGTTCAGAGAGGTCCGCGGACGACATGGAGCTTGGTCTTTGGGTTGCACGCACAGAGACAGCGAGAACGATCGTGCGTGCTCTCCAAAAGGAAGCTCCAGGTCATTCTGATCGTACGCAGTGCAAGTCACCGACAGCCACACACATCTAGGGTTCACGGGAACCCACCTGTTCACGCGGACTTGCATATTTCGCCGGGTCCCAGGCCACATCTACAATACTTGTTTCAAAGTAAATCGGGTAAACGGGACAAAAGGGACCTACCGGATACTAAAACATGCTATTAGGGTTCTGATGGAGCCTTGCAGAATGAAGGACGGGCAAGTCGTGTAGACGGAGATCTGCTCGAAACCATCAGAGGTTGCAAACGGAAGGTTCTCAAACACTTCCTTTGTTCATTTCACCCATACATAGTCGAGTCGTATCTGTGCGCGATCAAGTCACTCTGTCACGTGGCGTCAGCCTCACTCCCGATACTATACATTTCAATGACAAGTCACATTAAACCCAATGTGTGTGCAACAGCGTACGAAAACTACAGAAAAAAGACAATTCCAGAGTGCAAGTCCATAATCTATATACGTGATGGTCCAATCTAGAATGCGCAAAAAGAGGCTCGTGTCGTCCGAGCGTGGTGCAGAAGAAAGCAAAAGAGTCCGTCGAGCGCCGGCTAGTGATATCCATAAGACTAGACCTTCATTCTACCTGAGAACGAGTGCGGATGTGAGGGACTGAAATTTTTGAGCGAGTTCGACGCGAGGGTGTGAGTGGAGAAGCGTTGCAGGAACTGTTCATCGATAGGATCCCGTCTCGGGTACGATAGATTTTGGAGGTAATCAAGAGGCACTAGCTGTTCGGACAGGTGGACGGGACACATTCTTGGGCTCGGAGTGGCTGGTACGGACGACGAGGATGAGGGAGGTGAAGGGCAGTTGGGGGGCGTGTGTCCAGCAAAGGTATCCCTATACCGTGTGTGATCTCTACCAGAGGACAAATTGGGTTCCGAGTAGGTGGTCTGGCGTACGCCACTCGAGGTATAATGAGGGTGCTCAGACGATGAGGGTAGAGAGAAAGCGATTTTGCGAGGACCTGGTATTTCTGAGGGCTCCAATTGAGAAGAGTTGGCGGTGGTGGGGAACTGAGTGTAGATGGGAGCGAGGGGGTGTGAGTGGTAGAAAGAAGGGTGGCCAGGATCCGAGGATGGGATGATGCCTTCCATTGGGGCTTGGGACATGCGTTTTGCTACGACGGATTTTGGGAGATCGTCCTCTCTGCGGGATTTGCCATCTCTGCGGGCACTACGGAACCATCCGTCTGGGACGGGGACGTCACCGATGCCTTGGATGTTATCAACCGTGTTAAGCCGATCAAGTTTTGATTGGCTAAAGTATGCCGCTATCAAAGGAGATGGTTGATCGCCTCACTGCGGAGATTGCCATGAAACACGTACTGAGGTGCCACTTTCTGAAGATGCCTCGTGGGCGATCATCGGGCAAAGAAACGCGCACACTGTAAGTCTGCTTTATTAAGCGTTCAGATTCGCTTGTCGCTCGGGATCGAGGTGAGGGGTACATGCTGTATGAGTGTGACATGGTCAATTTGATGAAAGCGATCGAATTAGGTTAAGGGAGCAAGCAAGAGGGAAGTCGAGAAAAAGGGCTAAATGACTAACTTGATCATTTGCGCCCAGGGGGTAGAGGCACTGGTTGGATCATCGCTCACGTCGCACTCTTTCTGATGGTAGAAGAGAAAATCCTAAAGAAGGATGAATGGGGGGACAGAGCAGAGTGGCGGGTGGCAAACACGTACGTCACGAACGCGACTGGGACCCCAGCCCATGCCGTCGGTCCTGGAGAGGGAGATCAGACTAGACGAGAGGGAAGTGAATGAGACATACCATCGCTCCATGCCGAGACCGGTTGCCTCTGAGTTGGCACTGCGTTCCTCCCAGACGTATACGTTGCCCGGGATGATGGCACGACGCTCTTCTGCGTCGAGACGGCGAGTTATGAGTGGGATGACGTTGCGTGCGACAGCGTAGAAGACGTGTAGGGCATCTCTTGTTGAGCGGATGCGGACGTTCTGGAGGGAGGGATGCTGCATTTGTGGGTGAGAGGGGGAATGAAGAGGGAGGGAGGGAGTGTATTATATATATATATGAAGGCATAATAAAAGGGCAGGGAAGGCGGGGTGGAGAGAGAGGAGCTCAAAGGACCCAAGTTGGAAATTATTTTTAAGTTTGAATTGAGTTAGCACAAAAAGAAAAAAGAAAAAAAAAAAAAAGAAAAAAGAGATTGATCGGGCAATTGACTAGACTCAAAAAATAATCCGCGTCCGCTCTCGCACCACGCCTAGATTCCCCTCTTCCCCCTCCCCGGCGATCGGCGTTGGGCCAGTAAAAGCCAAAGGTCAAAAGGTAATGGAAGCACGCCCAGTTCCGGAAACGTCGACCCATCTCGTACCCAACTCCTCCTCTGACACGGCTCCATCAAACCTTGATGCGGCTGCGAGGCATTCCAATGTCCCCTTCCGTCCATTTACGCTACTTTTATAATACCCCCCATTCAAATACACGTCCATGGCCCTGGCACAAACGTTAATTTCTCTATAGCCGATGCCCTGTCGCCACCATGTGCAGCATCTGTCTCGCTCTAACACCCGCCGACCCTCCAACCGGAAATCTCTCCAGCCTCTTGCCATTTTCGTGGATTTCCTACCAACTTGGCCGACTGCGTGACGTCTCCGATCTCCACCTCCTCACCCAGCGCTTTCGGCCTCATACCCCCCCTGTGATCGCCCTGTCATCGGACAGCAAGGGTTGGCGGTCATCTCCATCCCATCCGCCCTCTCTTTCACTCACGATCGCCCCTCCCTAGCAATCATACCCTTGCTTTGCGTCACCCTCCTCTGCTGTCAGTGAGAACACCCTCTCCATGCGTAGAAGCAGGAGAGACATGCGGTCCAAACGCCACTAGACGTTTTTCGCGTGCGTGAACTGTTGCTCCAGCTCATTCGAACCTTTGACATACAAGGTCATCACACAGCGCCACCGTCTTCACCTCCTACATACATATCTTCAAGGAGTTTTCCCAACAACAAACCGGCGCCGAAACAAGAATAAAAATAAATGAAATAAAATAAAAATAAAAACCTCCGCGACGCATGTCCAGCTCACATTTAGCCAACCCCGGGGCGAACGAGATCTAATCTTGACATCGCTGTGGGAACGGACATTTTCGTCATTCGGACTATCCCGCTTACGCACTGGGCACCTTTTGGGTGGTGGATACCTGCAACCGGGTGCCTCTACTCCTGCGGTCTTCCGCTTCCTGTGGCGAATATAATTGACTCCGTGCCACCATTCTTCCGGCTGGCGTACGTTTCCTTGTTGAGCCAGTGGCCCCTGACTCATTGATGTATTCAGTCCAAACCACAACCTTAAGCAAGTTGTGTGGTCAGACCACCTCGAGGCTCCCCCCCATCCTACCACTGGCAGTATCTTCTACCACAAACTTGTACCGCGAAGGTTTCACGCCTTCGCAGAGCCAATTCAATGTCCGAGACTCCGTGGCGTACCAACTCGCAATGACCAAATAACGGGTGTTGCCCCGACACTTCTGAACGTCGTTCTGCACCCTCTCTGTCGCCTTCTGCCGTAACGAACTGCCAACTCATAACACCTCGCTCGAGCACTCACTTAAACTACATCCGTCCACGACGACCTGGCAGTATGGATTTGCCACGTCCGGACTCGTCGGCTTCCCACCACATCACCCTGACCTGGGCGCAATCACTCTGCAGAAAAAGGGTCAATGTTATCCCCCCTGTCATCCGGCATCTGTCATCCGAGCACGTCACATGCAACCGTACAACTTCATCATCATCGCCCACAAGTCGCGTTACCACTCTTGCAAGCTGCTGTCAGTGGGTCAGCTTGGAAATTCAGGGCACGTCAACGGGGATTACTCCTTCGTCCTGTAGAGCTTTTAAATGACCGTGGCAAAAAAAAAACCTAGTAAAGGCTCCAACCTCGCCAGTTCGTTTTCGTCAACAGCGGAAGCAATGGGCACCCGAAACATTGATTCGCGTTTACACACCGGACACCTTTTGGGGTTGTGTGTTCGTTCTTGGAGAGGGCACAAGGGAGCAGGGCAGTCGGATCTCTCCGCTCGAACACAGGCTGCTACATCGCCTTGCTAGAACCTATACAGTATATCTCGCTGACACAGGCTTTTTGACGCGATCGCGTCTAGAAGCAAGCCAGACCGGATCCACTTGTGTGCATCATGTGACAGCGTCTTTCGGACTTGGAGAACGTTTATGCCTCAAGCTCGAGAGAGCATCACCCCTTCCTTGATGTTTCCCGTGCACACACTCATCCATCCTGCGGACCTCCCTCGATTTCGCTACCGGTCGATGTAATTCCCGATAACGATCTCGTGCACGCATCGTTGTGACGTCTGACGCGGAATGAGCAGACACGTGCAGACACTCGACAACTGTATAGAAACGCTGTATACGTGTTTTTCATAACCCACACTCAGACCACTCTAAACTCACCCGCCAGGGCGTGACAACGCGAAAGATGCAAACAATTTCTATGCTTTCGCAATATTGTCTTATTGTAATGTAATGAGGGGGGGTGTATGTACAGTAAATGGTGTAATGGATCCTATGAGATGTTCAGTGGATGTGAGTAACCCGATTAGAAGTACTAATGGCGGCGCTGAATCGGAAGTATTGCACCAGACAGTCGGTACACGGATTTTGAGGGGACAGACCGTGTCGCCTTACACGACTAAATGGTCTTGAAGAAGAGAAATAAAAAAGGGATCAATATCGTCACCTCGGAGTGCGGACGGATCTCACCTCGCAATGGAAGTACAATGGACACCAAGTCTGGAATTTCGGCATAGTGCATTTGGTCACGGAACAGGTACCGCACCCGTAATGATTTAGGAGTTTCTGGGGCTGGGTCAATGAAGCCCTGTATACCCGACTGCAAATAAACGATGAGCGCCAAATAAATATTCCAGTGTATTTCAAAGATCACCTTGGGCATCTTGTTTGACACATACAACTGACTGTTGTGAACCAGGGCCTGAAGAGCTATCGTCACGTCGACATCAAGGCCCACCGTTTCAATGCCCAGGGTCGTCGGTCCGTAAGTGGCCTCCAGGATGACCAGGCCTGATGGGAGGGGACTAGGTGAGAAAACAGGCCGACAGTCGCATTCTGCCGTGAAGGTCACCTCCTATAACTTTCTCAGTATCCGTATGTCTTCTCGCGGGCTCTCGCAAAAGGAGAATGGTGTTCTCTATCTCCCTCATTACCGCTGACCTCTCCTCTTTCAGCGCTCTTCTGGCAGCATCAAAGTACCTGAATCCCCCTTATTGAGTAAGACCCTAAATTACAGGGAAGCAGCGACTTACTTGGCACGCTGGGCGCGGCGGCGAGGTTTGAGTATTAAGTGATATCCGATAGCTAATGTGGCGGAGGGTACTACAATAGAATAGAAAGCCAAGGTTTCATTGTTCTCTGGTGAGAGCACGATCGGTAGCGCCCATTTTTGTCGCAGATATGATAACCTGACGGCAGGTTGAGTTAGAAACGGTGATAGAACATCAAGCGACTCACTCAAATCTCATGAACACTCCCCAGGTACCTACGCCGGCGGTAGTAGAAAAGGTACTCCTTTTTCCGTCCCATTTCCCCGTGATGGAATATGCCAGGCCTGGTAAACCAATTTCCACACCTGCCTTCAGGCGGAGGGAAAGCTCGTGAAGGAAGACGGAATAATTCACAGTGAAGCACGAGTCTAAGCCGTGAAGAACCAAACCATACGACCACGATCCAACACCTACGCCGAAGCCAGTGATCGAACCAGGACCGTTGTTAAGAAAGGGTTCGGCGGGGTCTGGGGCTGATGTATATTCTTCTTGTGACGTGAGGTCGAACGGCTTCGAGGAGTGCACATGCAGTTCGAGACGACCGGTAGGCGATGCTGGCGAAAACGACCAAGATGCGGAGCCTTGGGCTGGAGAATGACGGAAGAGTCGGCGGCCGAAAGAAAAGGTAAAAAACGGGGGTAAAGTGCGCCATAACTCGGGAATGAAACCCGTTCGCACTGCAATAACATTGTCACCGTCATTGTAGGTGGTTGCAGCAGCGATGACATGAGGTTTCAGACATCCCGCCGTAAGCTAGAACGGAGGTTATTCACGGTCCCACGGGTAATGAACGAAAGGGAGCTGCGAACGTGTGAAACGTACCTCTAGTGCGAATCGCGAGGAAAGTTGATGGTTCAGAGTTGCCGTTAGAGTACGGGCGATACTCCGTGAGGCTGGCTGAGCATGAGCAGAGAGTGCGAGAGTTGTTTTTGGGCCTAGACACGTCTAGAGGATGAAAGGATGCAATCTCATCAGATCAATCAGATTGGGTAACGACAGACGAGATCTGACCGTGATGTTCTGGCGGACGCCGAAACCGGAAACACCAATACCGTGAATGCGATTGAGAATATTACGGGAAATGGTAGTGGAATCATCGCCGCCTGCAAATAGGGAGGAAGCATTTATGGAACAAGTAACCGAGCCTCTTGGCTGGAGAAGGCGTTCTATGGTCTCATGGCGGCGATCAAATTCCCATTCGTTGAGGGCGGCCTTGATCTGATTTTCCCTTCGCTGAGCACTGTGTATTGGGGTAGGAGTATCAAAAGCGTACTTCTTCGCTATCATATGATCGTAGCTCCGTGGGCCATTTCCATTTCAGACCTTCTGGCCCTGGGTATTGTGGGCAACGATTTATAAGACGATGGAAAATTGCGGGAAGGACTTACCTAGACGGTCGTAAACCTGACTGATGGGACAAGGGGGAAGCAAGATGAGCAGGGAGTAGAGAAAAATGGGGAACGGTAGCGCACCGCAAAAATGGATCTGACAAGACTGTGGACAGTTAGGGGACAGTGATAGTGATGTGATGTGTCAAGATGAAACGGCGAACACGAGGAACGAAGCGGAGAGCTCACCTTCATAAGCCTTTTGGATGTCGAGAAATTTCGACGCTGCGGTGTCCTTTGTGCGTTGATCGTGTTGCTTGTCTGGGTGAAATACGACGGACAATGCCCTGTAGCGTTCTCTTATTTCTGCCTGAGAAGCGACGGAGGGCAGATTAAGGACGGCACTGGTACACGCGTTAATAAAATACTTGTGACCCAAGAAAATATACTGACTAGAGGTAGCCAACAGAGTCCATTGCAAGTGTTCGGGCTTTGGCGAGGCGCGCATCAATTTACATGGTCATGTGACCTATGTTGCATCAAATTCCCACGAGTGGACACGTCGCAAGGTTATCCGCCAAGAAACCCTCCTTGACCTTCACTACCCATGTCATCCCGCATAAACATTGGGCGTCCCGTCGCCGCCAGCTACAACGCTGATCCGCACGGTTTCTCTAATCCACAACCTTCCTCAGGTTACAGGGCTGCCAACCCCGACGACCCGCTCGAGAAACTTAGGCTCTATGCAAAACAGGCCGAGGATGCATTCGAGATCTATTCTCAACCCCTCAGGCCGCATCTCCCCGCCATCGGTCGCTTCCTCATCGTCGTCACATTCTACGAAGACGCGCTCCGAATCATCACACAGTGGTCCGATCAGCTCTGGTACCTGCAAACGTGCGCACTCCGGCTCTTATTCTCCTCCCGTCCTCACCCCCCTTCGACAGCCACAGACACTTTTACTGGGGCCTGTCACATATTTTCCTCATCGTGAACGTCATCGTACGTGCATTCCGCACCTTGTTTGCTCCACTCCACGAATCATTTGGCAACGAGTATAGGTCATGCTCGCAGGGTCTTCATCCATCATATCGAAACGTTTCACGGAATACGCCGTCATTGGTCTCTTTCTTGTCGTCATCCTGCAAGGTTTTGGCTATGGTCTTATTTTTGACATGAATTTCTTCCTCCGAAACCTGAGCGTCATCGGTGGTCTTGTCATGGTGTTCAGTGAAACACTCATCTCAAAGAAGAAACACTTTGCCGGTCTCCCATCAATAAGCGAAACAGATCGCAAGAAATAGTTTGTATCCTCTTCAACTCTTCCAGCTCTCTTTTAACCTCTTCTCCTCTAGCTTCCTACTTGCCGGACGCGTTCTGCTCATCTTCTTGTTCCTGGGGTTCGTTCTTCAAGGAAAATGGAGCGTAGCTCGTGTATTCGTCACTCTCTTTGGCCTCGCCGCATGCACCATGGTTGCCGTCGGCTTTAAAGCCAAGTGGTCTGCCACCTTTTTGGTCATCGTGCTGAGTATCTTCAACGTGTTTGCCAACAATTGGTGGAGCGTACATAACGCACACCCTCAGCGCGACTTCCTCAAGTGAGTGCCTTCCTACACGTCTATACCGCGTCACTGACGCACATTCCTCAGATACGATTTCTTCCAGACCTTGTGTAGGTCCCTGGATGATGCCGAGTGTAACCTTCGCTTACATGTTTTCTACAGCAATCGTGGGAGGACTCATCCTTCTCGTCAACATTGGTCCAGGTAATGCTCTCATGGTCCATCATTTTTTGTAACTGACGTTGTCCCTAGGTGGCCTCTCCGTCGACGAGAAGAAGAAGACGTACTGAGGTCTTTGTCGAATAATTACACGGGTGTGATGCTGCAGGGCAGAGATAGATCGTGGTCTATTGTTCCGACCCTGGGTACATACTCTGAATATCTCAACACAATCTTACGTTTCGAACTTTGCATGTGGATGTGTGACGAGTAGTGTTGTTGTATACAGGGGTTATTTGTCACGTGATATTTTTCGAGAGAGATGTCTTGAGAGCGAACACAAAATATTTGCCAAGAATGAGCGATGTCAAGGTCTACACCGTCAACGGCGCCGTCGCCGGATCGTCGTCATCGATACCCGACTGGCTCACGAAAACCAGGACAGCGAAGAGCAAGGGAAAACGGGCTGTTCGAGAACACGTCGAGGGCCAGGTAGAACTCATCCAGGGGTTCGACTTTCCAGAGGCAAGCAACAAAATCAGGACTACGCGTGACGGACACCATGCGATCGCCACCGGGACGTACAAACCACAGATGAGGGTTTGGGATCTCGATGAGCTCACCCTCAAATTCGAGAGGCATGGCGACTCTGAGAACGTCGACTTTGTCGTGAGTGAGCCTTTTTTTTTTTTTCCCGCTCCCTTCCTCGTTGCAGAACGCGTGACGAGGACACGGAATGCTCAATCGGTAGTGACAGATACTGTCCGACGACTGGACCAAGTCGATACACCTCCAAAATGACCGTACGATCGTGCTGCATACGCAGAGCGGCTTCCACTACCGGACACGCATCCCGCGTTTCGGTCGTTCGATAGCATACCACTACCTGTCCTGCGATGCGCTCGTATCGGCTTCTGGAAACGAGATATACCGTCTCAATCTCGAACAGGGTCGATTCATGAACCCGCTCGTGCTCGGCGCCCCAGAGGACGAGCCGATACTTGGGGTCAACTGCATAGACGTCAACCCGGCGCATCAGCTGTTGGCATTTGGGATCGATGGGCGAGCGAGCGTGCAGTTCTGGGACCCGCGTTCGCGTTCGGCCGTCGGCGTTCTCGACCTGCCCAAGGGTCGCATCACTCGCAGTACCGGACGGGCCAAGGCAACGCTTCCGGGGGTCGATGATGAAGCGTCGTCGGATGTCTTGGCTGTTACGGCGATCGCTTCTAGGTCCGATGGGCTCTCGTATGCCATTGGGACGTCGACGGGGCACACGCTCCTCTATGATATACGTTCACCGCGGCCGTTTGCGCTCAAAGACCAAGGATACGGTTTGCCACTGAAAAATGTTGCTTGGCTCGAAGGCGGCAGCCGAATGGCGGGAGACGGGATGGTCCTCAGCGCAGATAAAAAGGTCATCAAAATTTGGGACCGGAATACGGTATGTGGGATGCTCTTCTTACCGTGTCGCATGCTCAGTTCCTCTGTAGCCCGCGTCGAATTTCGTATCCATCACTCCGGCCACCGACCTCAATGATATTCATCACATACCAGGGAGCGGTTTACTCCTCACTGCCAACGAAGGCATCAAAATGGCATCGTATTATATTCCCCAGCTTGGCCCGGCGCCCCGTTGGGCTAGCTTCCTCGAAAATATTACGGAGGAAATGGAAGATCATATTGTGCGAAACGCGTACGAAGACTACAAATTTATTGAGAGGAAAGAGTTGCGGATGTATGTTCTCCCATTTTGTCATGCAAGTACATTGCATTGATCCTTTGCCCGCGCACTCAGTCTCGGGCTGGATCATCTCATCGGCACGCCTGCACTCAAGCCATACATGCACGGTTACTTTGTGTCTCTCAAACTTTATGACACTGCACGCGTCATCGCGAATCCATTTGCATATGCAGAGCATCGCGAAAAACTTGTCAAAGAACGGCTTGAAAAATTGGCGGATACCCGCATACGGATGCGCAAGGACGGTGCTGCGACGTCTGTCAAAGTTAACAAGGCTCTCGCAGAAAAGATTGAACGCAACGCGGAACGGGAGCGAAGAAGAGAAGAGAAGAGAAAGGCGAGAAAGGCTAAGAAGGCTGCGGACAATGATGAAGAGGACGTTGCAGATGAGGCCATGTCTGTGGATGAAGAGCAACCCACGCTTCTCAGCGATCCTCGGTTCAAAGAACTGTTTGAAAACCCTGCCTTTAAGGTGGATGAGACGAGCAGGGAGTACGCTCTCCTCAATCCTTCGTCCGTTGCACAGAAGAATGCAAATTCATCCCGGGGGAAGACGGCTGTGGAAGATGAAGAGGACGAGAGCGACAAGCTGTCATCGGACGGGCTGGGTAGGAACAGTGACGAGAGCAGTGAGGATGACAGTGACAGTGGCGACAGCTCCGATGCCGGCGGTGGGTGTAAGATGCAACGTTTTCATTTCCGGGGGACTGACGCCATGCACTGCAGAACTTAATAAACATGATCCCCGATCCAAACCTGGCCAGAAAAACACGCGCCTCGAGCAAGTCTACTCACGGACACGCGATGCCAATCGACAGTCGAGCAAAGTTCAATTTGTACCGGTGGTCGCTCGAACGACTGCGTCAACCGGGAAGACGAACGACAAGGACGCTTCGTTTGGACAGCGTCTTGTTTCTCGGAAACCGTCCAAGTCTTCTGTCGAATCGCCTTCCACCATGCGGCTCAGTGCAGATGGCGGGATTGAGATGAGTTTCATTCCCTCTGGTGAAGCTGATGAAGAAGAACAGAGGTCTGCGCGGAAGAAGAAAGATGTCCGGAAGGGTGTGGAAGTGTTTGGAGCTGGTATGGAGCGGGGTGTCGAAGAACAACAGGGCGATATGAGTGAGAACGAGCGGAGCGGTCGAAAGCAGCGTAGAAAGGGGATGCGGAGTGGTAGTAAAAATGTTTTCAGACAACTCAGATCGTAGCTGTACTAGTACCGGTTTCCTCTCCTTTCGTGCACTGATGGCAGATTATTGTAAGTTGTCGCAACGATCCTCGACCCTGCTCAAAGTCTGAGACGCACACGTCGTAGCAGCACAATCGCAGTATGCTGCCGCTGCTCACGTTCCACTGATAAAGTCGCCTGCGGTGAGAGTGCCTCACCCGGTGGGTTCACTCCAACCTATCTCCTCTGCTCGATCTCACGTTCGTTTCCAGGTCGAACTTCCGCCAGATATTCACCCTCTACCCGACAGCGTCACGCCCTACGTGAGTAGGACCCATCCGTCCTGGTTCAAGACCGTCGTTGACTCTCCGGGCAGTTCGCCTACCCCTTCGTACTCGAACCGCACGTCCTCACCCTCGAGTCCTCACGGCGCAATACCCTCGCCACCCACATCGCACGGCGGGAAGCCCTCCTCCGATCGCGCGAGGATGAGAAAGAACAGCGACGACGCGAAGCGCTCCGGCGGGTCGCACCCGGGTTCGACGGCCACGGGACCCCGCTCGAGCCCGAGCGCGCCGCCGCAGTGGCAGCCTCAGCCTCCGATATGAAACCCAAGCCTGAGGGCGGGCCCGGACACGTCATGGAGAATCTAGTGGACGAACTCGAAAAGATGGAGATGGTCGCTGGTTCGGCGGCAAGGCCCGGGACGACGACGACGATGCAGTGATCGGGGGGGCTCATCATGATGACGGTCACATCGGGCCAGTGACTCGGGCTTTCTCTAGTCTTGCTAGATCGCTTCAGCGAACCCGTGCATGCCCTGCACACGTAGCAGCAGAGAGCGACCAATCCCCTCGAGGTGAATCGGAACGTAACCGAGACGACTGTGCCTGGTTACTGAAGGGATTGCCGCACTGCACCGAACATTGAATATCGAATGCCCCCTCAGTCGGGACGATGTAGATAGTAATCAAATATTTGCCAGTGTTGGATCCTTTCTTTATCCGTGGAACTCTCTTGCGTATCCCGACCGATATCAAGAGTGAGGATACTTAGATTGTCAGAGTGCCTCGGAGAAACAGTACATTGTGCATACTATCTGACCACTTTACTCGCCCCACTACCTCTCGTTCAAACGATCCGTCAAAATGCATTATACCGAGAATATTGTTAATTCATACCACAACACCGTCTCAGTGCCTCTACATCAAGTATTTGACGTACACCATCCGTCCTCTCCTGACGACCCGGACCCTTTAGATGCGGGCAACTTTCCTGCTTTCACTTGCCCACCACCTTGAAGATCAGTATCAAAATTATCGTGTGAAGCTTGGGGTAGTTTTTGAGCACTGGCAGACGCATAGGTTCCTGACGGTGAGAAACCTGAGCCTGATCCAGTGGACGGAAACGTGGACGAAGATGGCGAAAAAGACCCTTGACTGTTCATCGAGAGCAGCCCACTGCTTGAAGAAAACCAGCCAGAGGAACCCGTCGATGAAAGCGACACCCGGAAATTACGCGTAGGTTCAAAAGGGGGTGCTTTGCTGGATAACGTGGATGAGCCAACTGAGCTTGTCGAGCGACATAGCGAAGATGACGACGTGGATTGTGAGAAGATTGTGTTGGAGGACTGTGACAATGCCGGCGTCGCCGAGTGAATAAATCCCGAAGACCCGGAATGGGATATTGAGGAGGAAGCAAAGTGCGAGTGCCCCGAGGGATGCGGCAGACCAGGTGGATGCGATTGGCCCGGAACACCGAGGTCGTTACTTGCTCGATAGGTGGATTGTGACCGAGGTTGGTGGCGAGGAAAATGTGGAGGTGAAATCGGTGCTGGACAGGTTCTCTGTGTAAGGGGACGTCCAATCGTACCAGGATGTGACAGACGCCGCCGTTGTGTTTCCGTCCTCGGAGAATCTTCATATAAGTTTTCCCATGCGTCCCCATTCTGTAACTCACTCTGTTCCGCGACATCGATTTTCTGTTGGATCTCCGCAAGCTGGGCCTCTAGATCCTCGATCACGGTGTTCTGTTTGTCCTTCTTCGCCGTCAATCGCTCTAACCTCTGATTCAACGTCGCACACTCTCCCTTCATGCTTTCCTTCCTTTTCCTCTCCTCCTCTTCCAGTTTCACTCGTTCCTCCCTGACCGTGTCTGCTTCGTTCTTTACAGTCATTGAAATCTCCTCGGCTTCCGACTGCCTTTCCTTCAGTCCTGGGAGTTCTTGTTCGTCGTCAGCGGTCGACTTTTCGACCTGCTCCCGGCTTTCGTTTGCCCGCTTCACAGCATCTTCAAGGGCACGGACACGTTGACGTGCTTTAGCTTCTGCGATGCTCGTTTTTTCTGACGCTCGTTTCAGTACATCAATCTCGGCCCGCAAGCCAGTTGTGATTTTGTTCGCGTCGCGTCTCGAGGATTTTAGGGATGCTTGTAGCGTGGCTTGTTCTGAGTGTAGGATGTTTAGCTGATGCAACAGCGTTCGTAAACGTTCTTCCGAGGTGCACGTCTGTGAAGTCGATGGGACGGACGGCAGAGATTCATTGGCGTTACTTGTCGAAGGAGACAATGTCTCTGGTGTAGCGATGACATGATGGTCGTCATTTCGCTCGTTGTCTGGTGTCGTGCTTTCGGCGTCTACATCATATGCTGAGCGCACGCCACGCGTAACGAACACGTGTACACTCACCCTCAGTAGTGACCTGTCTTCGCATCGTCCCTCCGCTGACGAGCGCCATGTCTATATCATATTGCCTTCCAGGATGCAATCCGTAGATGAAGATGATGGCTTCGTCAGCTTGATCGTTTGTGCGAAGGAAGACACGCTGCCAGCTGGACCCGTTTACGTCGACGGAGAGTCCGTGAGATATCGTATCCGCGATGATGCCGCGTGAGTCCAAAACGACATCGTTTGTTGTGTCTTTTGAGGTATCACGAGTGAGTTCCGGCTCTGGCTCATCGCTTGTGGTATTATGTCGACCGTCGAGAGACAACGACAAGATGAAAGTCGCGGACACGGATGTTATTTCTCGTACCGCAAGGGTGAGGTGAGGTGTCCATGGGCGTATTGTGTGCCACTCTGAGGGGGTGGATGTAGATGGATCCGAAGGGACGGTAGCTGGCACATCACCCATGTCAAGTGGTAGATTGGATTGCCTCAGGATGGATTGCGAATGGAAAGTGGCGTGTGTGTTGAGTTGCGAGGGGATTAAGGACGATATATCTAATATCTGGCGCGTTTGTTCGCGTTCGTGAGTATGTGGGGCGGTCAGTGGCGTTGTGGCAACTCGTAAGCCACAGGTGTTGTTTGATCTCACTGAGGCGTTGTTTGGATCTAAAGCCTTTGGTAAACAAACGTAACAAATAAGGAAATTGTAGAGCAACAACCAAGTTGAACTGTTGGCCAGATATACTAAACCGTGATCATACACTATGTGTACGTTTTCTCGAGATGCTGATTTTCTGACGAGTCTAGTCTCTGAATCCTCTGGTTGACATCGCATCAAATTTGCAGACTGAAACTATATGGGGAAAGTATTCTATGAAACGTGTCATAGGATCGTGAGTCGGTCGGCCATCCCATGTAATAGGCTAACGACCAAAGGTCCCTACTTTCACAACGGTGACTGCGGACCGCTCGACAAACCTGATCGAGAAACTCCGCTAGACAGATTGCTGCGGGGCTGCACCACTTCAATTGATAGCTGAGGTGACCAACGCTGACGACGGCGAGCTCAGATTATGGCCCTTCGCCACACTGTTCTGTGAATTTCGTAGTGGTTCTGACCTTCGGCTACTGTCGACTAACACAAGCCGTTTCGCTGAATGGCACCGATCAATGCATGTCGGATAATTTTTTGATAGTTTCGAATATTTTCACGTGTGGTATTCGTGTCCAGGTGGAGTGCTGTCTATCTTTGTCACAGATAGCTCCATCTGAATGATTCGCCTTGTTTCTCCTAGATTTGACGTCCACAGTTTTTTCCGGTGTTCATACCGGATGATCACGGAGGGCGAACATCGCAAGGCATAAAGGCAGAGCTGTAAGGCCCCATACCTTAAATCAATCAGATATGTACCTCCACCCCACTCTCAGAGCTCTCGCAGCACTTGTCACCTTGGCTCAGGCTCAGTCTCTGGTTGTCGTCAACCAATGTGGCGAGAACGTCTTTCTCTATACCCAATCCAGCTTTGGGAGTATCGTGAATGACGTGACCGTTGCCGCTGGTGTCAGTACCGACACGGGCATCAGTTCCCATTGGGGACGGCGCCATCAATGCCGGTGAATCGTCGGTCTCGTTTGCCGATGCCTAGATCTCTGTTCATGATCGCAACGTTGGAATGGAGATTTCCTCGGCCGACGGTAGATGTGACGCATTCGCTTGCACTATCTCTTCCGGTTGTGTCAGTAAACTCTCCCTCGAAGCTTTTCTTTCGCACTGACATCAAATTAGCCCGTCCCAGGTCCGGACGGTTCGTGCTACTCTCCAGGCTGCTGTTCTTCTGCTGCTGCACTGGCAGGCTGCCGGGGCAATGCAGGGACACCTGCTACAACACATACGCCTTCCCCGATAACGACGTGCTGGCAGTAAGTCGTATCGTCGCGTTTTGAACTAGTATTAATGCGTACTTCACCTTTTCCCCACACCAGACGGATGGACCCCCGCCGATTTCATCGTCTACACTTGCCCCAATACTGTCGCAATCACGCTCATGCTCTGCCCTGGCACTACCTCCCACTACTAATGAGCCCGGAGCTCATTCGCGATTATCATAGAGGCATCTTGTCTGTTTGACTGGACTGTGTATATTCGGTATATCAAAAGTTGTATCTTTGGATCGGACGAGTCTCAATTTTCGACTTTGTAACAGATACGATGCGTCTGATTTACGTCTGAAATTCTCTTCACCCACTTTGACATTATTGTACTCGTTGGTTGCTGAGTGCTTCTTGAAGCAGTGATTTGAACGGCAATCACGGAGGTGGAAAGAGAAAAGAGCATCTCATACAATAACGCGAGCAACGATAGAAAAAAATACATGACAACATACAAACTCCCCCGCAGAACCAGGGATAATCTCCAATCGATCAAGCCGCCTCGAGAGAATCGTGCTTCTCCTCGACATTCTTTCCAACAACATCCTCCAAGTTCCTCTTTCCAACGTCGCGCGAGATCGCCCAAGCACTAAATGCATGTCCCTGCGCAAACACAGCCTCGATCTCCTCCAACGTCCGCCCCGCCGTCTCGGGGAAACAAAACAAAAAGTGGATCGCAGCCGCGAAATTGAACGTGGCGAACACAAAGTACGTCTTCCACGCGATGGTCGACAGACCAGGGGGAACCGCCCACGCGAGCGCAAAGCCGAAGAGCCAGTTGGTCGTGGTCGACAGCGAGACTGCCTTGGCACGCACCTTCATCGGGAAGATCTCGGCGGGGTACGTCCAGGAAACGGGTCCCATAGTGACGGCGAAGGAGCAGACGAAGAGGTATGAGCAGACGATGATGCCCTTGGTCACCGCATCGTGGTTCGTGATCACCCAAACTCTAGAGCCATTGACCGTGCCCCATTCTCCATATTTACCCTGCAAACCGCCGACAAGGCAAAGGAAGAAGCCCATGAGTGTAGAACCGGCGATCAGGAGAGGCCTGCGACCCCATCTGTCGATGTAGATGATTGCGGGAATAGTAAAGGCTACATTGAGGACGTATTGGACGGAATCGGCGATGAGGTTACCTCGCCGACCGGTCAGACCGGCTCCTTCAAATACATATATGATGTAATACATCATAACGTTCATCCCTGAGAGCTGAGACCACATCTGGAGCGAACAACCAAGGCCAACGCGGCGGAGGATACCAGGTTTGAGCAGGTCCGCAAACGATTTGGCACCCTCAGTTCGCTCGAAAGCGAGTTGTTCTTTGATCTCTTCAAACTCTAACATGACTAGCTGGTCATGAGGGTCTCCTTGTCCATGGAGATCTGCAAGGATCTGAAGTGCCTCGTCCTCACTATGAAGAATGATAAACTCGTGGCATAGTGAGTGACAGAGCGACAGAAGACTTACCGACTGTGATCGACGAGCCAACGAGGGGATTCCGGGAACCACAGCATCCCAATGCCAAGGAGCACTGCAGGTATGATTTGGAGACCCCAGGGAATGCGGAAGGATGCGGTTCCGTTGATGTACGAGCAGCCGAATTGGACAAAGTACTGCAGCATGATACCCCAAGTGATTGACCATTGTTGCATAGACACAAGCCGACCGCGGATCGAGGGTGCGGTGATCTCGGATTGGTAGATAGGAACCACGCTCGACGAGAGACCGACGGAGATCCCAGCGATAACACGACCCACTACCAGCATAGCACGGTTCTGAAAACAGTAAACAGGTGGTAAACGATTTTGTTTGCTGGGATGTTGAGGAGAGAAAAGACACGCACGATAGAAGCGCACTGCAAAATTCCACCGATAATCCAAATAATACTAGCGAGAATGATGGTGTTTTTGCGACCAATGCGATCAGCAAGGGACGTCACTGCAAGAGCGCCAACCAATGAGCCCGCAGGCATGGATGCAACGATAGCACCTTGTGCGTTAGATGTGGGCTGAATTCGCGTCATCAGCTGCAGCGATAGTGCGCTAACTTTGACTCACATTCTTGAACACGTCAAAGTAGGCTTGGTTCTACACGTATTTCAGACGATGATGGTTGATATCAGAGCCAGAGACAGTCACTCACACTCAACACACCGGACATGGACGCAATGTCCAGACCGAAGAGACCACCACCGATGCATGCAAAAGAACCCACGACATACTGGTTGAAGATCGTCAGGAAGTGGTGAGCAACATTTCCATGCAGCACCTACAGGGTTTCCAGCGATACGTGCACTGTACTACTATCGGTGTTAGCGTGCTCGGAACCGAAGACGAGAATTTGAAACTCACGCTGGGCATAATAACCACGACCACGGGGATGGAATGAGATAGTAGAGGCACACGAAAACGAGATATCAGGGAAGTGCAACCTTTATAGTGCCTCCCAAATTAGATGATATATGTTTGATGGGATCTCCGGCGAATGAGTGGAATCTTGGGAACCACCCGGCAAAGCGGTCACTGGGCTTATCAAGCCCCGTAAACTTCAAAGTGCACAAAAATTGTGGGGTCATGTGAGGAAACGACAAGGGGTCATCGGATCCCCGCCGGTTGCATGATTTAATGATGCCGATCGGACCACGAAGGTGCATGTGATCAAAGAGCCTCTGAATCGGTCAGAGACAAACGGGGAGGGATAGGTCATGGGATAGGTCATGGGAATGGGACTCCGTGTCGGCCGTTCAATCCGACGCGTCAGATTTTCACAAAGGTTGAAGTCTTGTTGTGCGCAACCACTCTTATTTCATCCGGAGACGCAACATCGTGCACAAGCGAAGATCGACCACGTCGT
>JBBPPC010000090.1:0-48175 GCA_038091775.1 Leccinum olivaceopallidum | reverse complement strand
ACCCTTGCTCATTGCATCCACACGGACATGCAGGGACACGTCCACCTTCGCCCTCTCTTCATTTAAGGTTTGCCATTCAAACGACACTTCTGTCATTTGCAAGTTCACCTTCGTTTGTTTCAGACATTGAACTTCATACACTAGAGCAGAGAAAGCTCTCGATTGCGAGGAAATATCAAGTCGAATTTTCCGTGGGCGATGCATCACGGATGACGAAGAAAGCAAAAGAGAAAGAATTATGCTTCATGGAATCATAATTTGTTTTTGTGGGTGCATTCTCGCCGTTCCACGGCAGGGAACTGAACAGTGTCAGTGATGGCGAGGACCGTTCCACCATCGTCGTGAAGGTTTATGAAAAGCATGTCACGCGAAAGGACATATTGGTCGGCAGTTTCGCTGGTACTATCGGTAGCGTGCTGGAAAATCTCAAGGATGGCGGTAGTATGAACTCATTTGGTGTCATGATTTCTGCTGAATTCTGATGCGATCTCTCTGATCAAAGGGAGCCTCTTCCCAACCTGTATGGTTCCGGTCATTTTCGGTTTACGATCAAGTCACTGTATCTTCCGACAAGCATGGGGACGTGAACTCGGATGAACGTCAAGCTGCAGACGCTCTGTCACCAGGGCGACCAAAGCCGTCGGATTCATTTTCTGTGCGCACCGTATGTTTCATCTTTGTCTTCGACCCATTTATCACTGGCTCGTGTCAAAGCGGCAGTTTCAGTACTATCTTCTCTCCTAGCCTTCCTGCTCTTCAGAAGCATCTGCCTTATCCTTCCCTCTCAACTCTTTGTAATACAACAACGAGCATCGTATTACCTCTGGGGGCATGGTGACCACGACCGCCCCCTAAGACTTTGGGTTACGCCTTCGCCTGTAAAGGAGTTGTAGTCTTTTTTTTTTTCTGCGGCGTTTTCTGTGGTCACCTCCCCTACGCACGCTACACGTTTTGACGACACGGGCTCATTCGTTCCGCAGTTGTCGGGGTGCTGAGCATGGCGGTTGACATTCAAGTTGGCCCAAGGGTTGCAACCGGGTTGATGACGTCCGATCAGATGTTTGGCGTTCTGTTACAAAGAAACGACCTGTTCGACAAGATCGTGGCTAGTATCGCACAGGTATTTGTTGTTTGCCATTCTGACTGCCGCTTGGCTGTCAATGGCTGAATGTGACACAGCTTCATCCCTACATGTCGCTTGCTTGGTCTGTATTATCCGCTGCAAACAAGGTATGTCTCTTTATGGTTTTGCTATCGCTAATCCCTGATGATGTTCCTCCCAGGTGCTTGTGAAGCAAAGAGACCACGACGACCAGATCGTCCGCTTGGCAGGCACAATGAACGACATCTTCGGCTTCGTCAACGATGCCGAACCCTTGAAGGCGATCAAGTCGCACGTCAAGACGATCACGCTTCTGATACTGCAAGTGATGGAGTGTGGTTACTTCATCACCGGATACGTCAAGCAGAAGAACTTTTGTCGGCCGTCGTCTAATTTATGATGCATATCCCTCACCTCCATCTTTCGGGATTCAAACGGCGAAATACACTTTCTCCGATATCGATACTAGGATTACAGATTACAAGAATAAGTTGCGAGAACTCAAGACGGCGTTCTTAGAGGGATTGTCAGTGCAAACGGGTGTCACTGTCGTTCGCATGATGAATATAGTGGAACATGTTGGTAGGTCTCATTCTTCGGACCGCAGGTGGATGCTCACGAACTTAAACAGCTGAATCGATCGACTTGAATGACATGCCATACGCTTTCGGGGCTAGATATGCGGAAGAGAGGGGATGCTTGTCTGGGACGCGTGAGTCCTTCCTCCGCAAGATATGTGACGTTCTCAATAATCCTGATGAGAATGCGCCACGAGTTTGCTTACTCAGTGGCGTGGCTGGCTCGGGCAAGTCTGCAGTGGCTCACTCCATTGCCCGACGGTACGATGAGCAACAGCGACTAGGCTCGTCATACTGCTTTTCAAGCACAGACGCTGCGAGGCGTAATCCGCAAAATCTATTCAGTACCATCGCACGCGACCTATCTGATCACGATCCGCAGTACAAATCCGCCCTTTGGGACATCGTGAAGGATGATCGAGTACTACGGACGTCGCCGTCGCCATTTGAGCAAATGAAACGGCTCATTATCGAACCTAGCCGGTATCTCCACCCTTTGGACCATTGATCATTGTCATCGACGCCCTCGACGAAAGCGGTGATCAAGATGGTCGTGAACAGATTCTACGAACTATCTCTCAACACATCTCCGACAACTCCCTTCCTACTACCAACCTTTGCTTTCTCATTACCACTCAACCCGACAGCGATATCCTCTCTGCATTCCCATCTGCCCCACATCTAGTTCGCAAACACCTGGGAGATATTTTAGATAAGGACGTCGACGAGGACATCGAGAAGTTTATCCGGCATTCACTTCACCAATACACTGAACTTGAAACTTCTTGGCCCCACCAAGAGTGGTGTCGATGGCCTTCTCCGTCGCCTTTAAGTATATTCCTCGTCCCTGCGGGACCCTGCCTTGTTTACGGCGTGCCGCGACCGCCACTCGCCGTCGATTTTGTCTCCAGAGTCCAGAGCGTGCGACGGTCGTTGCACATCGTCGTGCATAGTTCGTCCTGGTTCCAGACCCCCCCCACGCTGTCTCTTCGCCCTCGCCCACGCTGCCCTCGCCACTTTCGATGAAGAAATCGAGTATGGGGAGACTCCGAGTCGGAGGCGTCTCTAGCTGTAGTAGTATTTTGTTGAGCCGGCCTATAGCGCCTACGTTTGCCACTGTTCAAAAGAAAATGCTTCAGTTAGTGAATCAAATATATTCAGCTATCGACGTGTATACAATTTCATGCAGGAATATATTAATACATCGTAGGAGTGATAACATTGTCAGAAGACGATAGCGAGATAGCGTACGGCGTCGCGTCGGCGAAGGAGGTCGCGACTCGCGATTGCCTTATCGGGCTTCATCGGAATTTGAACAATTTGCTGATGAAGGACTAAGGGACACACCCGAGAGGGGCAGGAGGACTGAGGGGGCGAAGGACAAAAGCACACGAGGTTTGGCTGAGAACTCTGAGTGGAATTCAAGTAGCTCTAGCTTAAAGGGTTACAAATGAAGAAACGAGTCCTTAAGTACTAGGAGATGGAAGGCGGTGGAACCGCATGGAAAGGACAAGTCATCTGCAGTAGAGAATGAGTCAGAAGCTGCAGGGGTCTAGACTATACAGTAAGTGATGACTGATGAATGATATCATCATGAGTCAGAAGATAAGCATAGAGATAGGAAGGTGTCGGATCAATGATAGGAAAGAGTAGGGAAGGAGTCGGAGAAGAGCAGACCGTCAGTGATGTGAAGCAGGCGAAATCACCCGAGGTCTAAGATACATTGTGAATACAAGTGAAGGTGAAGAGAGAGAAATAGCGAAAGGGAAAAGAGATACATAGGGGATCTTGAGACAATCGTAACAAGAATCATGTGCACAATTGTGCATGTTGTGCTACTTGTGCAATCATTCATGCAAACGATCCAGCTCTTGTAAGTAATTCTATTATACCTACCCCACTGGCACTTGTTGGCATTGAATATGGGTCATCACTGATGACTCACTTACCGCCGTTTAGTTGCTCCTATGCCCATGCACTGACCTTCTTTCAACCTTAGTGAAAATTCCCCCTCAAGACACTGCCACCCATCACTGCCATGCCCGCCACAGCAGCATTTCAGGTAACGGAAACTTGGTCACAACTTGGTCATGGCTGTGTGGATCTCAGCAAAAGGTGGATGGAGTTTGAAAATTGGTCTCTGTGATCTGATTGGTCAAAATTGGTCAACCAATTTACCCCCTTGCATGGTGGTGCTGCTGTTCGAAGGGCGTAGATCACGTGATGTTGACTTAGCAAGTCACGTGACTGGGAAAAGGTGAGAAAATGATACTTGAATGATAAACAGCAGCAGTTTGATAGGATATAAAACATTAAGATAAATTGTAGTGCATGTCAACTCTCCAGGAGTCCCAGATAGTAAATGACATGAGCTATCTATATATCAAAAAAATCTAATACTTCAATTTCTTGATGCTGCCCATCATACTTTTGACTTTTGTGTGTTTTGTGTGTTTAACCTGCCTTTCAAAGTCACCTTTGATGACCTGTAGTAACAGGTAGGGACATGGTTGATGAAACTATACTAACTTCAGTGTCTTTGGGCCTGTGGCATTTATTATACACAGGCCCCAAAGTCACATTACATTTTGCTGGGGCCAGAGCCAGGGCTGCACTCTTTAGCCCATGTGTCTTCTGCCATACTGGATTTAACTTTTTCTCAAATTTTCAGATTTTTTCATATACGTATTCCCCCAAATAACGAAAATTACTGAATGATACGAAATACTTTACAAAGAGTCTCAGCAGCAAGGTTTTAAGTAAACACATTGCTTGCCCTATCAAAGAAAAAAGAAAAAAAAAAGGAAAAGTCCATGCACCCCGAACCCGAACGCTCATACATACGAATCGAATCATGACTGCATTGTCTGCGTCTGGTCAGACGACGAACCTGTGGAACCAGGATTGGCCACAGCTTCAGCGTACGGTTGCCGCCACTGAAAGTGCGAACGGTACGTGCCCTGTGCCCCCGCGGGAGGTACGCAAGTCATCACTTGAGTCGCCGCGGGACTGTAATACCCGGCATAAGCATACGCCATCGAATATGGAACTTGCTGGGGCGCTCCGTACATCTGATAAGGCCACGTCCCGCTCGCGTACACCCCCGAGGGAGGAGGCTGGTATTGATAAGTGGGCCCATACATAGGTACCGGCGGCGCTGGTGTGGGTGTAATGGTGGAGGAGCGTGACGAAGACGAAGACGATGTAGTGGTCGGGAACGTTGCAATATGAAGTGTAGGTGTTGCGTCCATGCTCTTTTGAGGCGGCACTGTGGGCAAAAGAGGATCAGAGATCGTTCAATAAAGGAAATTGTGGCACGCTCACGTTCAGGTTCGAGTGCAGGCTCAGATGGCTTCTGCATCACAGTCTGACCGTCGGTCTGGCCAAAGACCACACTACCCCACTTAAACTCTCGCTTAATGCCCCTATCCCAGAGCACCTCGATGGATTTGGCCTCCTCGATGACGCGAATAAGCGAGACTTCAAAAACACCTGCGCTTACGCGAATCTTGATTCGAGACATTGACGGAAGCGAAAGCAACTCGTTTCGAATCTTGTCTTGCTTATTCGCTTTCTTCGCTGCCGCCACGGCCTAGAATGAGACGCTATGAGCTATGGAGGAAATGCAGTGGCATTTGCAAATGCTCACAGGATTGTGCTGGTTGCATAGTAACTGAACTTCATTCTTCTTGATCGTCTTTAGCACCAGGGGTTCCGCATCCACAGTCGGTTGTATGTTTTGAACCACGGGTTCTCCAAAAGGTGTCGCTTCAGCAGACTGTGAGGGCGCCACTGGAGGTGGTTGAAAGGCAGCTTGCTGCGGATCGACCAGAATCACTTCCTTCTCGACCTCGCGCAACACGGTGTAAGAAACCCCGTTCTGCCCTTCTCTTGCACAGGAAACGTGGAACGACTTGGTGCACTTTCCTTTCGTGCATTGGATAGGGGCACCATGTGCCTTTTGTCGTCCTTTGGTGCAAGCCGAACATTTCTAAAGCACATCATTACAACGGACGCAACACTGGCAAAACGGAAACCATACCAAATTCCACCTATCTTTCACGATCGCGTCTACCCCCAACACTCTTGATTCCTGAACGTGCGACCCGTCGGGAAGGATCTCTGGAAGCTCCACTGTGTCAATCCATGTTTCGGGGACCACTTTAGCGCATTCTTCATGCGCCATCCATCTCGTGGCATCATAGATAGACGACAATGACCCAGGCAATTCCCGCTTTCCTATAGGAGGGTCCTGGACACGCAAAAGACCGTCGCGGGACATGGACACGCATAAGCAGCACTGAAAGGGTTCCGGATCCGGTGGTTTAGGTCCGAGTTTGAGGGTGACAGAAGCTTTGGAAGGCGAGCCGGGAGTACATTTCCCGACTTCCACAGTTGGTTTTGATCTCTTTGGCTTCGGCGCACCATCGTGAGCTCCAGCCTTTCTCTTCGAAGACGGTGGCGGCGCAAAAGGCGGGTTGAGCATCTCCGCCTCATGGTCTCGCAAAAGTTGATCGACGTCTATTCGAACACTGACGACTTGTTAGACTACAGGTCGTGGGTAATAGAAATCAAAAATACGCACCTGTCAGTTACGCATTGACATGCCTTTGCCCGGCGGCCAAGCTCGACCCAACTCTCTAGCGCAAAATTGACACTCTCTGCACAATTGAATCCAAGATTGAATCCGGCATGGTATCCGCGAGGGTAGGTGATGACGAATTCGTGTTCCCGCTGAACAAGAAAGTTGGGTCTGCAGGAGGATTGCGCAAGTAAAGTAGGTGATGCAAGGAATGATTTGTGACGCAAGAATTGCGGACACTCTGAGGTGTCCTTGGGGAAGTAACCTACACACCAATGTCAGAAACGAAAGACGAATGACTTGAAGAAACCCACTCTTCATTGTTGCCTCGAGGGCGGTAGCTCGTCCTTGGGGTACCGCATACCAGAACTTTGGTGCGCCAAAATGAATGTAGTTGATGCTGAAGAGATCCATGTCCTCGACATGCCAGGCAAAGGTAGCTCTCCACATCCCAAAGTATAGGTAAGGCATATTTACGCCGGGGAGACCTTTCGAAGAAGAGGGCAGGATGCGTGAAAGGAAGGAAGGGAGATGGGCGACATTCCAAATTTTCGTCTCGTCGGTGTACAGGGAACCTTGAACATGCAATGTCAGCGGGATGTATGAAAGTCAGATGTGATGTGGGAACGCACCCTGCGTATCAGCACCGTACCAAGCAGGACGTCCCAATCCACAGTTTCTCCAGTATTGACGCTCGAGCTTTTGACAAAACTCGGCCGTGTAATCTTCCGGAGTAGTGCCCAGGGGTAACCAGTCCTTGTTGGGGTCGAACACTTTCATGAATGCGGCATCCTTGGCGGCGCGTTGGGCAAGCTGAGCTTCCCGCACCTCGCGGGTCTGAATTCGTTTTCCCTTTCCCTTTGGCTTTTCGTCTGTTTGATCTACGTCGGCGAAGTCATCTTCGGCACCAACATCGTCACCAGCAGTGCCGGGACAGGGAGTACTCGGTGTTGGATCGTCGACTGCAGTTGGTGTTTGAGGGTTTCCGACACTCTGAGGCGGGGACATGGGCTCTGCACGGGATTCGTCGGCAAGCAGGTTGGTTGGGGAATCCACAGGTTCGTCCTTGAGTGAAGCATCGGCTGACCCGACGGACTGCACCTTGAGAGTAGGGGGGTCTGTGCGACCTCTTCTCATAGGCCGGGTCCCAGCACGGGTACCGCGCGCATGGAGGCCGACGTCGTCAATGCCGGGAGTGCGAAATTCGTCCTTGTCACAGAGCTCGGCCCACTCGCGGACACTCATAACCCTGCGCTTCTCCACGTTTTGCTGACGAAACAGACCTCCACGACCGGCCATGAGCTGTTCAATGGGTGATCTTATCTTGACCTTTGCGAGCTGATCCTTGATGGGTGGCATTGAGTCGACCCTAGGGGGAGATCAACACCGTTTACAAACGCGGGCAGGGGAGGAACTCACCATTCCCTTGGAGGAATGACCTTGACGATTCCGCTTTTGAGACCCCAGGGCTCGATCTTCGTCATGTATGCTTCAAAGTCGGCGAACTCGTCCATGGTGGGCTTGAAGACGGGTATGCCACGGTGCGCAAGAGGGTCGTCCTCGGGTTCTAGCCAGGGCCTGGCATCGGATGTGGGAGATGGGGGAAGATGGGCACCCTCTGCGCCGAAGAAGTGGTCTGGCTGGGCGATGGAAACGGGGGCGGGAGGGGTCGCGGATCTGGATGGGGTGAGTGACGGCATTTGGCTGCTGGACATGACGGCGACTAGTCCGCTGAGAGGGCCGGTGTCGGTCGTCGGTGTATGGAGAGGTGTCGGTGTCGCGGACGTCGTGTGCAACGATGATGACGGCAAAGGCGGGAATGTGCGATGTTCTCTCGTTGCCGTGCGATAATAATGTTTGTTTGCAGTTATTTGTACTACATTTCGAATCATATAAGCGTTTGCTAGTTCTCTCTCTATACACACATCCCATCCATCATGTCTCCCGTTCCACATTTGATTACCCTCGCAGACTTGACTGGCCCGCAAATTCTGCGGATGATCAGTCACGCACACGCGCTCAAGCAAGTATCTTTGCCGTGGCTCGCACCGCAGTCGAAAAATCACAAAAATGCGCGTCTTCGAATGCCATCGCAGTCTCTATTCAACAAGTCGATCGCACTCATTTTCTCCAAGCGCAGCACGCGCACCCGCGTCTCTGCAGAGACCGCTGCAGTCCTCCTCGGTGGACGCGCGCTCTTCCTCGGCCGCGAAGATATTCAGCTCGGTGTGAACGAGTCTCCCCGTGACACTGCTCGAGTCCTTGGAGGCATGTGTCAGGGTATCTTTGCCCGCGTCGGTGACCATGAGGAAATCGAGGTGAGCACCACCAATTCGCACTCCTCGTGTGCATGCAAACGTCCCCCAAGGAACTCGCAAAATACTCACCCGTCCCAGTGCTCAATGCACTCTCTTCCCTCTGGCACCCTACTCAAATCCTCGCAGACCTCCTGACTCTGCATGAGCATGCACACCTGTTCGATCCGACACAGATTCCCACTCCAGGCCAAAACAAACCTCTCTCCTCTCTCCGTCCCCTCACAGTGGCCTATGTCGGTGACTCGGCCAACGTTCTCCATGACATGCTCGTCGCATATCCACGGCTAGGCCACAAGCTCCGCATCGCAACTCCACCGCAACCCACCTACCAATGTCCCAAGCCTGTGTGGGATCGCGTTACTGAGTTGGGATGCGACAAGGACATTTGGTGGGGAAGCGATCCTCGCGAAGCGGTTCACGGTGCCGATGTTGTCGTCACTGACACTTGGTGAAAAAACTCAAGCTCGCGTCCCCTCATCAATTGATCTGTCTCACAGGATATCCATGGGCCAAGAGGCGGAAAAGGAGCAGCGTCTCAAGGACTTTTCCGGGTATCAGGTCACGGAAGCGCTCTGTCGAGAGGGTGGCGCCAACCCCAACTGGAAGTTCCTCCATTGTCTTCCACGGAAAAAGGACGAGGTCGACGACGAAGTGTGTCCGAGGCAATACCGTCTCCGCTTGCGACTGACCGCGTTCTAGGTATTCTATGGCCCGCGATCTTTGGTCTTCCCCGAAGCCGACAACCGAAAATGGACCATCATGGCCGCGTTCGAGTACGTATTCCCAGCCCCGTCAAACCCGCCTCTCTGACACTTTCCGCTGCAGCCAACTGTTTGGTAAATGGGATCTCACTGGGGAGCAATCGGCGGACAAGGCAACCCGTTAAATAGGGAAAAAAGTGTATTCGTAAACTACCAAACATGTGTACATAGCCACTCTTGACTACAACCCTTTAGTGATGGCCTCTCAAGCAGCCACTGCTGCGATTGTCGACTCGGTAGTGATCAAGATTTTGCATGCCCACAGCTTCGCTCGAACATCTGCTCAAGCGTTATCCGTTCTGTCCAGTTTGTTGACCAGATATCTCGTTCTCCTAGCATCAGCTTGTGGCCAGTTCTCAGAACTCGCAGGACGACCACGGTTGTCTGTTCATGACCTGCTAGCATGTCTGGACGAGCTTGGCACTAATGTGGACGAGCTGAGCGAATACTGCGCCACGGAAGGCGTCGAGCTGTCCAGATATGCGTCCAGCAGTGCCAAAAGGCTCGACGACCTCGCAGACTTTAGAGGTACGATCCACTCGATCTATTTCGCGTTTACCCACTCCTCTTGCTTTGTCAGGTTACCTCGCAGAAGGCCTTGTACCCGACGACGATCCCATTGTCCTTCATTACGCGCCCTTCTTCGAGAACATCGACGGCGACGCAGAAGACGACAATGGGTCTGACAACGACGAGCAGAGCAACGCCGGCGAGCCGTCCCCGCTCGACACGCTCGACCGTTTCAAAGAGCCACTATCGTATCGCGAGCACCCAACGGCAGCCTTCACGCCAGACTTTCTGCCACCGTTCCCCGATGGCTCTCGACCGCGGTCCCCCTCGCCCACCCCTGACCCCCACGCAGTCAAAATGGAACGACCCCCTTCGCCACTTCCACAGCACATTACGTCGGTGACCGCAGGAGATTACCTCGTACAAGTCCCATACTCCGACTCCGTCCTCGCGAACACGCCATCGTGGCATCTACCCTCTCAAAACCCTCCAGCACGAAAGTCCAAGCAGCAACAACCTCGTTTCCCGACACCGTCGGCCCCACAGGCCCTCTTGGCCGCCTATCACCACATATTGACTCATCCTGTCTCGCAGCCAGGACCAGCCAACCCCGCGAAACACAAGGTCGCGATGGCACTGCTCTCTCAGGTGCAGCACAACACGCGATGGGACGCGCCGTCGACTTTGTTTGCGAACGTCGTGCCGTGTCCTGCTCGCGTAACACCCATTGGCCCGTCCTACCCGATCGCCCACAGTGCGTTAAAAGAAATCCGTGCAGGAAAAGACTCGGAAAAAGATGCAGACAAGAGACCGATGCTCCCGCCTGCGCCTCCCCGGCCCGTGTTCACTAACGACAAGCCGGTGTTCCTCGCGTCACAGCAGGGGTCCAGACTGCCAGAACTCGCTCGTCAAGTTCTTCCCGTACGTATCCGCGCTCAGGTTCGAAGGAGCACTTGACTGAGACATGCACAGGGTCCGGTACTGTCGCGCACGACGCGCCTCACGCACCCTCCGGTTCTGCAGCGAGGATCGCAGAAACTCTATTATGGTACAGGCGTCCCGGCGCCGTGGAATTCGTCGCTCAGCGCTGCGGCGCAAGGAGGCAAAGGGGAGGAGGGGGCAGCGAATAGTGGGCAAGATGCGTCGGCGTTTACGCTTCCGGATGCGCAGATGTTTGCGACGTGGGATTACGAGGCAAAGCACTACCAGGAGCCTTTGGGGACGGGTCGAAGGGGGAGGCTCGGTGGCAGGTCTTCTACTAAAGCGGGCGCTTGACTTGTATTAGCCAATGTGTTTCAACTAACTCAGTTAAGACAATCATCATGTCTTTCCCCTTCCTCCCGTTCTTCCTCGCGTTGTATCTCGGTGTGAATGGAGCATCGTCAGGCAAGCTGTCCCCCTCTGGCGCTATAACAGCGTTCGTGGTAGGCTTCCTAGTCATGGCCACCCACGTACGCGCTATAGGCATATCCCTCGTCGTATTCTACTTGCTCGGGTCCAGAGCAACCAAGCGTATGTCGCAACTTCTACCCATCGATGACCTGAAACGCATTTTGTGGTAAAAAGAGGGCAAGAAGCGCAAAGCTCAGCTCGAAGCAGGGTTCCATGGCTCGGGCTATCGCAACGGATGGCAGGTGGTCTGCAATAGCCTGGCCACGTTTGTCGCATGCATCATCTGGAGTGTGACCTTCACCCCGGACGCGCTCCCTTAGTCTCTATTCGTCCGAGCCTTTAACATACCCCGTGGCACAGACGTGTACGACAGCAACGGCTGGTGCCCTACGTCGCCTGCCGTGGCCAGCGGGCTCAGCCGTGCTCTAGTTTTTGCGACGCTCGGGTGCGTGTTGTCACGGAACACGTCTGATTTACCTTACCATACCCTCCTCTCCAGTCAATTCGCTTGCTGCCTCGGTGATACCCTTGCCTCGGAATTGGGCATCCTTTCGAGCTCCCCACCCATCCTGATCACAACGCTCAAAAAGGTACCTCCCGGGACGAATGGTGCGATTTCTGTCGGAGGAACGCTTGCGTCTGCTGCGGGTGGATGCATCGTCGGGCTTGCACAGTTTGCGAGCCTGGTCGTAGAAAACAGCGTCTGCAGAGCCGAGTGGATGACTTTGCTCGTCACGTTGGCTGCGTGGGGCACAGCCGCGGGTATTCTTGGGTCGATGGTGTGTAACTTTTTTGTCTTCTCTCCGTTTACTACGATCATCGATCGCGGGCCTAGCTCGATTCCCTCCTCGGAGCGACCCTACAGCGTACGCGGTACTCTACGAACAAGGAATGGATCCTCCAGGATAACTCAGTGCCCGAAAAGAACGAGTCCGTCAAGGTGATTAGCGGGGTCAACCTATTGACTAACAACCAGGTTCGCGTCTCGTCTCAATCTGCATCTCGTCTCGTACTGAGGAGTGATCAAGGTCAACTTGCTGTCGTCTGTGGTGACAGCGCTCGTCGTCGCGGCCCTTGCCTGAGACCGAATCGATAACGAAATCAGATGGCACCCCCCGGCGTTCCGGGAGTCCGCTTCGTTACTTGATTCATGTGTTCTCGAACACGAATAGAGAAAAATCTCATATTTATATACCAGAGTCCCGTTGGCACCCGAGCCAGTAAGTAAGCTTATGGTTATGTTTCTTTGAACCACAGTTTTGTATGCGTATCGCCTCAATCTGCTAGCTAGACGTTGCATGCTGTCGGTCGATGCAATTTTATGCAGGCCAATTCTTCCCGAGCGCATCCGGATATCGATATGCACCTGTGACTAGAGAGGGAAGAGAAGACTCGTACACCTCTGGTATTTCCTGTGCCGTTCCACTCAGCCTCTCCAATCATCCGAGCAAAAAGAGAAAATAAATTCATTGAAGGGTTCTTCACTTGGCAGGAACCCGCCGCCGGGGCCCAGATTACTTGTCTGCATCCATGCTTGCATGATTCTGCGAACCTAGCATGCACGGGCATCGTATATCTACCCAATCAGCCTGTTTGGCTACTAGAGACCGACGCATTGCAGTTTGACCCGTCAGAGCAGGTCATACCACTGATGCTTGAGCCCGACCGCCTCCTTGGTCGACTCGGCATGACCCTCACCCTCGAAAAGCCGATACTTCACACCCTATCCCTACCGCCGTGCGAGATGATCGTATTTATAATCTTCTCGGCCTGGTCTAGAAGCACAGCCGGAAAATCCGCGTCAGGCCAGTGGTAATTGTCACACAAGGAACGATGCAAAGAAAAGCCGCGCACCAGAAGCGGAACTACGATCCTGCACGCATGATTTGCCAGGCTGGGAGCCGCATACACCTCCACTTCCTTTATCATCCCACCCAACAGCTTGTCCGTGTACCTCAGTGTGCGTGAATTGTGTGAACGAGACCAGGTCGGAAATACCAAAGGACGAGGTGGCGGACTCGGATTTGAAGAATCCGGGGGTGATGTTGGACGTCTACTATGCCCAGTTTCCAGCCAGGCGGGATCTGACAGGATATAAGTATCGTCTTTGGGTGAAGGAACGCCAGTCTCACAAGTACTCCCCAGCATAACCTGATGAACCCCCATAATTCACGTACAACCTTTTGAGACGGTGTATCAGGTTCCGCGATTGTGGTTTGGAGTCGATGCATGCCAGTGGCTTTTCTCCGGGGATCTCAACCTCGAATATGGTTCTTTGGCGCGTAATACAGCACCTACAGGGGTTTTCCACCCCTGTCCAGCGTGGTCTCCTCGTCCCATCACGGTCCAAGATAGACCCTTGAATGGCGAGTCGAGTCCGAGGATCGGGCCGGTCGGGCCGCATCGGACAAGCGATGTTCGTCAGCCTTGGGGCTCCGCTACCCGACCATCCGAGTCCGTTTCAAAGGGTTCCGAGTCGGCTACCAATCTTAAGCCTAGGTTATCGAGGGAGTTGGCCAGAATCGCAAAGGCGACTACGGTGATACGACCGTCGACGACGACAATGGATAGATTGGTTGCATAGCGGGATGCCACGATCCCACAGGCGGTCCCACGATCTTCTCCCCAAGGACTCATACAGACAGTTCTGCTCAGTGATGGGGTGCGTGGCTGGTTGGTTCCTATTCAGAGTTTATACTTTTGCGGTGAGTTGAGTTCTTGCTGTGGAGTCTGGACCTCGTTTATTTATACACCTGGCCCATCCGAAGACATTTGCACTGCAACTGGCTACCTTTATGAACCCCCTGTTGCAGAACCCCGTCACTCGGAACTTTCTCACATTCCTCCACGCTCTCAGACTTCATGAATCAAGATAATCAACTCTGTAGCCCGGCTTTTCCCCTTCAATCACCACCTCAAGGGCACAAGAACTCGGATTCGCATTTATCATGTACCAATAAATGCGAACATGTATTTGTAACGCGTGCGTAGCAATTTCGCGCTGGCATCCCTGGAGACATCGCAAACTCACCTCTGCTCAGTCATACGTGCCACGAATATTGTGTGCGGCCTCCGTCGGATGCCAGCAGGCTTCCATGTTGTTGTAGAAGTCGATGGAAGGATCATACAAACATCCAACAAACCTGTCTCGACAGAGCAGGACGCCGTAGAATGGGTTGAAGAGATCCTCTTGTGCGTCATCCTTTGCCGAATCTCTGCTACTTTCATTGAACAACTTCCAAGGCCATCAAATCAATCATCTTCCATTTCGTTTAGTGTCTACGCATCGTTTGAGCTCGGACCAAGGCTAGGAAATGGAGATTTGCTCTGTCAATTCAAGATTACTGTAGGAGATGTGTTCCGTCATCGGAATGAACAGCTTCAGCGTGAGCCGTAACTTTGTCTGCCGCACACTCTCCTTGACATCTTGGCGTAGTTGCAGCAGAGGAGGGAGATATTTTACAGTGTTCATCCCTTAACATCATCACGCAGCGACACATTTGTGACACGAATGAATTGTGTCCCGAACTCGATGTAAGTAGACTGTTCTGGATTCATGGCGATGCAGTCGTTTTCTGAACTTATGGCAATAGCTACCGGAGTCACGCGAAATGAACATGCTGGAACAGCTTACTGATGAAGGACATCGTGCTCTCCTGCGTTACCGCCAGCGGCAGGACCAGATGGATCTGGACGCAGCTATCCAAACTTTTGAGCGCGTTCAGGAGATTTGTCCCATAGATCACCCTACTCGCGGAGCCGTTCTATTCAATTTGGCCAATTCAATGTTCATCGACTGCCAGGCCAACAATCGATACCTTGACCTAGATGCACCAATCGAATTGTATCGAGATGCTCTACGACTTCGGAAGAAAAATCATCCGGATCATTGCACAACGGTAGTAGAACTTGGTCTTGCGCTAGTTGCGCGCTTCCAGAGGCAAGGATCCGAGTTCGACAGGGAGGAAGCGGTGGATTTACTGGCAGGGGTGGTGGAGGTCTCGGAGGCGAAAAGTTATGCATACCGAGCGGGGCTTTTCGCATTGCAGATGGCCAAGGCTTCACTATGGATGGAGGCAGGAGACGCTGAATCCTCACAGACAGAGGAAGAAAATGACGGCGATGTCATACAGGGGGGGCGGGACCTGCTGCGGAACTTGTCACACGGGAATCCTCACCGACCTGCACTGCTCTTTAGCCTTGGGGTGGTGTTATCTGATCGGTTCAAACGCAATGGCGTGTTTGCTGATATCCTCGAGGCAATTTCGATTTTTGAGGAGGCTGTCTCTCTGACGCCTGACGGCGATCCAGACAAGCCAAGTCAGTTGAACCACCTTGGGAGCTCATTGCTGAGTCGCTTTGAGCGACTCGGCGACCTCGCGGATCTCAACAGGTCCATCTTGATGTTTGAGAAGGCCGTCTGTCTCTCGCCCGACGGTCACTCAGAGAAGCCAAGTCGGTTGAACAAACTCGGGGGCTCATTGCTGAGTCGCTTTGAGCGTCTCGGGGACCTCGCGGATCTCAACAGGTCCGTCTCGATATTTGAGGACGCTGTCTGTCCGACGCTCGGGGATCATCCAAACAAGCCAAGTCGGTTGAACAACCTCGGGACCTCATTACATCGTCGCTTTGAGCGTCTTGGGGACCTCGCGGATCTAAATAGGTCCATCTCAATAAAAGAGGAGGTTGTCTGTCTCACGCCCGACGGCCATCCAGACAAGCCAAGTCGGTTGAACAACCTCGGGAACTCATTATTGAGTCGGTTTGAGCGTCTTGGGGACTTCGCGGATCTAAATAGGTCCATCTCGACGGTTGAGAAGGCTGTTTTTCTGACGCCCAACGGCCATCCACACAAGCCAAGTCATTTGAACGGCCTCGGGAACTCGTTACGTCGTCGCTTTGAGCATCTCGGGGACCTCATGGATCTAAACAGGTCCATCTCGGTGAAAGAGGAGGCTGTCTGTCTGACGCCCAACGGCCATCCGGACAAGCCAAGTCATCTGAACAACCTCGGGACCTCATTACATCGTCGCTTTGAGCGTCTCGGGGACCTCACGGATCTATACAGGTCCATCTTGATGAAAGAGGAGGCTGTCTGTCTGACGCCCGATGATCATCCAGACAAGCCAACTTGGTTGAACAACCTTGGGAACTCGTTACATTGTCGCTTTGAGCGTCTCGGGGACCTCGCGGATCTCAACAGGTCCATCTCAATGAAAGAGGAGGCTGTCTGTCTGACGCCCGACGACCACCCACACCAGCCAAGTCAATTGTACAACCTCGGGAGCTCATTACTGAGTCGCTTTGAGCGTCTCGAGGACCTCGCGGATGTAAACAGATCCATCTCGGTGGTTGAGAAGGCTGCCTGTCTCACACCCGACGGCCATCTGGACAAGCCAAATTGGTTGAACCTCCTCGGGAAGTCATTACTGAGTCGCTTTGAGCGTCTCGGGGACCTCGCGGATCTAACCAGGTCCATCTTGGTGAAAGAGGAGGCTGTCTGTCTGACGCCCGACGGCCATCCAGACAAGCCAAGTCGATTGAACAACCTCGGGAACTCGTTCCATAGTCGCTTTGAGCGTCTCGGTGACCTCGTGGATCTCAATAGGTCCATCTTGACGGAAGAGGAGGTAGTCTGTCTCACGCCCGATGGCCACCCAGACAAGCCAAATCGTTTGAACCACCTCGGGGGCTCATTGCTGAGTCGCTTTAAACGTCTCGGGGACCTCGCGGATCTCAACAGGTCCATATCAATGTTTGAGGACGCTGTCTGTCTGACGCCCGATGGCCATCCACACCAGCCAAGTCAGTTGAACCACCTCGGGAGCTCATTACATTATCGCTTTATGCGTCTCGGGGACCTCGCGGATCTCAACAGGTCCATCTCAATGAAAGAGAAGACTGTCTCTCTGTTGCCCGACGGCCATCCACACCAGCCAAGTCATTTGAACGACCTCGGGAGCTCATTACTGAGTCGCTTTGAGCGTCTCGGGGACCTCGCGGATCTAAACAAGTCCGTCTTGATGAAAGAGGAGGCTGTCTGTCTGACGCCCAATGGCCATCCAGATAAGCCAACTTGGTTGGGCAACCTCGCGAACTCATTACGTCGTCGCTTTGAGCGTCTCGGGGACCTCGCGGATCTAAACAGGTCTATCTCAATGTTTGAGGAGATTGGCTGTCTGATACCCGATGGCCATCCAGACAGACCAAGTCAGTTGAACCACCTCGGGAACTCATTACAATGTCGCTTTGAGCGTCTCGGCGACCATGCGGACATTGTCAAGTCCATTTCCATAAAGGAGGAGGCAATAAGCCTCACTCCTGATGACCATCCAGACAAACCATCTTTATTTATCGGCCTTGGGACTGTGTTTCTTATCCGTTTCAAGCACTCTCATGATTCTTCTGATTTGTCTGCCGCTGCTCTTAATTTTTCAATTGCTAGTCGTGCTTCCATCGGTCCTACTTCTACCCGCTTTCGTGGCGCTCGCACCTGGATTTACTGTGCCCAACTCCAGGGAAAGACTACGGCTCTTCTTGACGCATGTGCCTCTGCTCTCGACCTTCTCCCACAGTTGGCATGGCTCGGGCTTCCAGTCACCGAGCGTCATCGTCTACTCGTTGAAGCAGCTGATGTTACACGTGACTCAGTCGCCGCCGCTCTTGAAGCTGGTCGTCCTAAACTGGCTGTCGAGTGGCTTGAGCAAGGGCGTTCCATTGTCTGGACTCAGTTCCTGCAGCTTCGCACTCCAGTTGATGACCTGGCTCATGACCACCCTGCGCTTGCTCGCCAGTTCCGACAAGTCTCCCAGGAGCTGGAACATGCTAGTACTCGGGATCCCGACAATGTCACATTCTTCCAGTCCGCAAACATCTCAGTTGCTGACAGTCGACCGCTCGAGAAAGATATCCAAAGACATCATGATCTTGCCCTCAGACGAGAGAATCTCCTCCTTCAGATACGATCCTTGCCAGGTTTCGACCGATTCTTGCTTTCGAAGACGATCAAGCAGCTTGCTGCCTTGGCATGCTCCGGACCAGTCGTTTACCTCACAGCCAGCAAAGAAAGATGTGATGCACTGATCGTTACATTGGAGTCGGAGAGTGTCACCCACGTCCCTCTTCCTGGAATTCGCTATGTTCATGTGGAAGTCTTGCGAAGAGTGTTCCGCACGATGCTCAAGCGGCATTGTCTTGTTTTATCCCGTGATGCTCTGTACGAACTCGTCCCCTCTGAAGATATGGGCCACTCGAGAGAATTTCTCGATTTCTTACTAGATGGAGATTTCGCTGATGGCCGTGAAGGAGCACCACTGGCGAAGCCACAAGGATTTCAAGAATATACTCCGAACAAGTTGTGCCAGATCATCTTGAAACATCTTTGGATGCATGTCGTAAACCCCGTTCTTCAGGCACTCGGCTTTTCGGTAAGTCATTGCTATCATGTCGATCCATTCCGACTCAAGAGTTGCTTTTTCTCAGAGTCCGCCATCTGGCACTGATAAAATGACTCGTATTTTCTGGTGTCCGACTGGTGCTTTTTCCTTTTTGCCCATACACGCTGCCGGCCTCTATGACACACCCAAGGCGGGCACCAAACTTTCCGATTTTGCTATATCTTCCTATTTGCCGACTTTGAGTTCGCTTGCATCGTCACCTCAGAACACCTTGGATGACTCTTCTTCCAACCTTCGCCTTCTTGCCGTCCCTCAGCCACCGACAGATGGACTCCATATACTGTCTGGGGTGAAGCACGAGATCGATTCCATCGCAGAATTATCCAACAAATCCCATTTTGTAAACTTCCAGAACTCCGATGGCACTGTCAAGGACGTCATTGAGAAGTTGAAGAACAACGACTGGGTCCATTTTGCATGTCACGGAATACAGGATCCCAGATCACCGCTCGATAGCGGGCTATGCCTCGCCAACAAACATCGCTTGAAACTTGCGGACATTATGCAGTTATCGCGCCCCAAAGGTGGACTCGCATTCCTTTCTGCCTGTCAGACTGCCCAAGGAGATGAGACGTTGTCGGACGAATCCGTTCATCTCGCGGCTGGGATGCTTCTTGCCGGGTATGGTAGTGTCGTTGGGACGATGTGGTCGATAATGGACAATGACGCACCAAAGGTGGCGAGGGACGTCTACGAGTACCTCTTTCGAGACGCTAGCCAGGTTCCCGACAGTACGGAGGCAGCAACAGCATTGCACCGCGCCATCCAGCATCTTCGCGACTCTGGCGCTCCCTTTACTTCTTGGGTTCCTTTCATTCACTTTGGTAGATGACCTTTGGTGGTGCTATCTATACTCTCGTGTTGAAGACGACTGTTTCTGCACGGCTTTTCCCCACTACGTTACTCTTCGTTTGTACGAACCTATAGTCTGTTTTGTTGAACGAGCATGTTTATATTCGCCAGTGTACGGAGCATGCAAGTCATAAGTGCATTTAAACAGGAAAAGAGAGGAGATAGACGTTGCATCGTTGAGAGTGAAAGGATCGACTCACGATCTACGGGTAAATAACCCCGTCGGGAAATTTACGAATATAGGCAGTGAGGTATCGAGAACCAGATTATCTGAAGTGGGTGGAAGAGTCATTCCATCCGGCCGTGCTTAAATCCCTCAAGCTCCAAATTGTTGGACGGTGTGTCGTCGACCCGCTTTTGACTGTGAACGTTTTTAACAGTTCTGTTTAATATCATGATGAGCGCAAAGCAAGAGGCACGCACTTTATGAAGTAGGCAAAGCGTTGCAAAAGCCTCTCGGGTGCATGGTGTCACGGAACACGTCTGATTTACCATACCTTACCATACCCACTCCAGCCAATTCGCTTGCTGCCTCGGGGATACCCTTGCCTCGGAATTGGGCATCCTTTCGAGTTCCCCACCTATCTTGATCACGACGCTCAGAAAAGTACCTCCCGGGACGAATGGTGCGATTTCTGTCGGAGGGACGCTTGCGTCTGCTGCGGGTGGATGCATTGTTGGGCTTGCATATTCGCGAGCCTGGTCGTGGAAAACAGTGTCTGCAGAGCCGACTGCGAGTTTGCTCGTCACGTTGGCTGCTTGAGGCACAGCCGCGGGTATTCTTGGGTCGATGGTGACACAGCGTGTAACTTTTCTGTCTTCTCTCCGTTACCACGATCATCGATCGCGGGCCTAGCTCGATTCCCTCCTCGGAGCGACCCTACAGCGTACGCGCTACTCTACGAACAAGGAATGGATCCTCCAGGATAAATCGGTGCCCGAAAAGAACGAGTCTGTCAAGGTGATCAGCGGGGTCAATCTATTGACTAACAACCAGGTTCGCGTCTCGTCTCAATCTGCATCTCGTCTCGTACTGAGGAGTGATCAAGGTCAACTTGCTGTCGTCTGTGGTGACGGCGGTCGTCGTCGCGGCCCTTGCCTGAGACTGAATCGGGAACGAAATCAGATGGCACCCCAACGGCGTTCCGGGAGTCCGCTTCGTTACTTGATTCTTGTGTTCTCGAACGCGAATAGAGAATTTTTTCGATCCGTATGAGTTCCGTTGTCACCCGTTATATAGTTACCGAATTAGGGACGCTGTCTTGAGATCTCCGAGCCCAAACTCCGTCACCCAACACTTTTTACTTCTTCACTCACCCTCATCAGCGGTCATGGCTGACGACGCTCCAGAACCCCCAAAGCGCGACGTGCAAAACCACCTGCTCTTCGAGTGCGCCTGGGAGGTCGCCAACAAAGTCGGGGGCATCTACACCGTCATCAAGACCAAGGTGCCCGTCACCGTCGCAGAGTATGGCGATCGATACACGCTCATCGGACCTCTCATGTACAAAACTGCGCCGATGGAAGTCGAGGCGCAGGAGCCTCCCGATCCCATTATGGCGGCCACCTTGGACAGCATGCGCATTCAGGGCGTCAAGTGTCTCTACGGCAGGTGGCTGATCGAAGGCGCGCCCCGCGTCCTCCTGTTCGACATCGGCAGCGCATCTCATCGGCTCGACGAGTGGAAGGCGGACCTCTGGAACTTGGCTGGCATCCCTTCCCCTCCCCACGACACTGAAACGAACGATACGATCATATTTGGTTACCTTGTGGCGTGGTTCCTCGGTCAGGTGCGTTGATGGCGGGCTGATCCGTGCTCCACTCCAACTGACCGAGATTTTACGGGGTCGTTCGTTATCGTGCAGTATGTGGCAAAACAGCTCCACACCGCAGTCGTCGCCCACTTCCACGAATGGCAAGCCGGCGTCACTATCCCGATCTGCAGGAAGAGACACATCGACGTCACGACCGTGTTCACCACCCACGCGACCCTCCTCGGTCGCTACCTCTGCGCGGGGAGCGTCGATTTCTACAACAACCTCCAGTACTTTGACGTCGACCACGAAGCCGGCAAGCGGGGCATATATCACCGCTATTGCATCGAACGTGCCGCTGCGCACTGCGCCGACGTCTTCACGACCGTGTCAGACATCACGGCATATGAATCGGAACACTTGCTCAAACGCAAGCCGGACGGCATCGTGCCTAACGGGCTCAACGTCGTCAAGTTCCAGGCGATGCATGAGTTTCAAAATTTGCACGCGACCGCCAAGGCCAAGATTCACGAGTTCGTCCGCGGTCACTTTTATGGTTACTATGATTTCGATCTCGAGAATACGCTCTATGTTGGTCCCTGTCCCTTGCTGTCTTGGGAGTACGTCGCTAACGTCTTCCCCCTGAAAGATGTTTACCGCGGGTCGTTACGAGTTCCGAAACAAGGGGGTGGACATGTTCATTGAATCGCTTGCGCGTGAGTTTGTCTCGCGGATCGAGATACTTGGCCGCGTCGTCTCATCACGTCATTGACAGGTCTGAACTATCGTCTTCAACAATCTGGGTCCAAGACGACCGTCGTAGCATTCATCATCATGCCTGCCAAGACAAACTCTTACACGATCGATGCTCTCAAAGGGCAAGCGGTCATGAAACAATTGAAGGACACCGTCTCTGAAATACAAAACCGAATTGGTGCTCGTTTGTTTGATCATGCTGCCAGGTATCATGGGCAAGTGACGTCGGTTGTACATCGGTAACGGGACTAACCCACGTCTTCTCGACCCCACAGGGAAGGAAAGCTGGAAGTTGAGCCGGAGAAATTGCTGTCAGCGGAGGACCAAGTGTTACTGAAGCGGCGGATATTTGCGCTGAAACGAAGCACATATCCGGCGATCGTGACGCACAACATGGCTGATGATTCGAATGATCCTATTCTGAATCAGCTCCGAGGCGTCAAGCTGTTCAACGCCCCTTCTGATCGGGTCAAGGTTGTTTTCCATCCTGAATTTTTGAACTCCAACAACCCGATATTGGGACTCGACTACGAGGAGTTCGTGAGAGGGTGCCACCTGGGTGTATTCCCAAGCTACTATGAGCCATGGGGCTATACGCCAGCGGAGTGTACAGTTGTGAGTAATCGGCCCGGTATTGATGACGTGGGTGCGGCTGACTGTGTGATCAGATGGGTGTCCCATCGGTCACCACTAATTTGTCCGGATTTGGGTGTTTCATGCAAGACCTCATTGACAGACCGGAAGATGAGGGCTGCTACATCATCGATCGGAGGATGCAATCTATCGAAGATTCTGTCAACAGCCTGGCGAACTTTATGTTCCTCTTCTGCAACAAGACACGACGACAGCGGATTAACCAGCGGAACCGCGTGGAGCGTCTGAGTCCGCTGCTGGACTGGAAAAACTTAGGCGTGGAGTATTCCAAATCAAGGCAGCTTGCGTTAAGGCGGGCATATCCCGACGCGTTCACAAACTCGAGCGGCGAGGTGGAGGACGAGGATGGAGATTGGTTCGGGGCAAGCATGGAACGGTTTTTGCCGACGTCTGTTCCTGCCAGCCCTCGTTTGCGGATGTCAGGGTTGGCGACTCCGGGAGACATGGGAACGCTAACAGAGGAGGTGAGGAACCGATCAGGGTAGCGTGGAAAGATGGAGACTAACGCGGTCGGTCACTTGCCAGATGCAGCAACTGAACACAAGCGACTACCGCGGATATCATTGGCCTCGGGCCGCTGAAGAGGAGGAGGAAGGGTATCCCTTGTGAGTGGTTGTTCTTATCAAAGTTTCCAGCTTGACCGTTCATCTCCGCGTTTCACATGTGACATCAGCCCGCTC
The DNA here is from genome assembly GCA_038091775.1 of Leccinum olivaceopallidum. Taxonomy (NCBI): domain Eukaryota; kingdom Fungi; phylum Basidiomycota; class Agaricomycetes; order Boletales; family Boletaceae; genus Leccinum; species Leccinum olivaceopallidum. Next base: position 24,779 of record JBBPPC010000090.1, on the reverse strand, counting down.
GTCATGAAGGTCCGTTCGCGCGCGGGGTCTGTCCATTCTGGGGTAAGCACCCCCGGCGGGGGCGTGTTTCAGAGTCTGAGCGAGACAGACCTGCAAAAGGCAGACGCAGCGCTGAGCCAGGTGAATGGGACGGTGCCGGAGAGCACGGCTGCGTGAATCAAGGACGACTGTGTTGTTGCTCTGATTTGTATCTACTCGTACATACTTCGAAGTTGGTAAGATTAGATTTGTGTTCTGGGCTCTTGCTCCGGTCGGCCCCAGTGCGTCCCGGCTTTTTCCGATAATAGATGGACCGGATTCAAAATTCTCTTTCCCCACTTTACACCATCACCACATCTTCGCTTCTTCTCGTCGTCGTCGACAGCGACGACACATTCTTGGATGACGATGAGCGCACCGCGTCCGACGATGAAGACCATACAGAAGCGGCTCTGTACAGCACTTCCTCGCGCTGTCTCGTCTCCCTCGACATCGGCTAGTGCGATGTCCAGAGTTCGCTCGAACTCGGCTCCCTCGTCCCGGTCGTTGTACATGGCGAACTCTGCCACCGGGCCCCTCGCCTTCTTCGACTCTCCCCCGCCGCCACCTCCCAGTTCCCGTCCAAACAACCCCCACATCCTCTCCACCTCCCGTCTCCCCGTCAAAGCCGAGGGCGAAGGCTCTTCGCAGTCCACCAGCCCCCATCCTCAGAACTCGCCGCACGGCCAGGGTCAAACCTCTGGCCAACCGCCGTTCTCCCTCGCGCTCACGTCACCGCAGGCGAACTCCTCGTCGCCCCCTGCCATACCCGCGTCGCATCAGTCCGCGGGGTTCTTTCCCTACTCGTCCTTTGCCCCGATCCCGTTCTGCAACGTCTCGCTTTCTGATCAATCAGACTCGCATCCGCGTGTCAAGCGACACCGCATGCGATATCATCTCGATGTCGGCGCATACGGGATCCCAAAACATGCCAAGATGCCTGCGAAATCAGGCATGGGCAACCCAGGCGTAGGCAGCGGGTGTGTGTTCCAGGACCTCCCCTCGGAGGATCTCAGCCTCGCTGTGCAGGTTGGCGAGGACGCTTATTTCATTCGCGAAAACGCTATGGGCGTGGCTGACGGTGTTGGCGGTTGGTCCCGAGCCAGAGGTACGGTAACCTTGTCTTCTCATTAAACCTAAATTTTGTATTGACCCACGCCAGATGCCTGTGCTTCGAAACGGTCCTCCAAGGACCCCTCTCCTAGCGCTCTCTTTGCTCGTCGTTTGATGCATCACTGTTCGGCTGAGGCGCTCGAGGTCGATGCTTGCGCTTCGCAGCGTCGCGAAGCGTCTCCGGCTCGCAGTGTGTCACCGAGACGCACAGGTAACACAGCCCTCAATCACTCGTGGCCGTGGAATGCGGACATTGATGAACTCCACGAGGCGCTGGAAGATTCCCTCGAAGATCTCGAGGATGGCCTAGACATTCTGATGATTCTCGAACGTGCATACGAAAAAACGATTGATGCGCATGTCGTGGCTGAAGAATCAACACCGCCTCGGGTTGCGGCACGGCAACCCGGTCTCGTCCCCATTCCCGAGGACGAGTCGTTTTCTACAGCATCATTCAGTAACACCATGGAGTTGCGACCGACTGCGCTTCCCCCAGAGACTCCGATTGAAGCACAGGGAAAGATCATTCCACTGAAGACAGGATCTTCGACCGCACTCGTCGCCGTCCTCGAGCACTCGAGTCCATCGACACCTCCCAAGACTGCTCCGCATCATCAGATACTATTTAATCTGCCGACTTCTCCCAAGCTTACGCACGATGCAGTCCTCAAGATCGCACATCTGGGCGACTGTATGGGTATGCTCGTTCGGGACGAGCATGTTGCCTGGCGGAGCTCAGAGATGTGGTGGGCTTTTAACACGCCTGTGCAGCTCGGGCCGAGTTCTTCTGCCCGACCGAGCGACGCGCAGATTCTGGAGCTTCCCGTACAAGCCGACGATATTCTCATCCTTGCGAGTGATGGGCTGAGCGATAACTTGTGGGACGCGGAGGTGCTGGACGAAGTGGTGCGGTTCAAGAGGTCGTTTTTGAAGGATGGGGGCGGCAAGGGTCCAGGGCTACTCGGTCGGCGTACGCTTGCGGGGATGTTGAGCGAGGCTTTATGCTCGAGAGCCCGTCGGGTGTCGGAGAGGAAGGGGAAGAGTTTTGCGGACGACGATGGAGAGGTGGAAGACGAGATACCGTTTGCTCGACGAGCAAGAGAACAGGGCAAGACTTTCAAGGGCGGCAAAATTGATGGTAAGTGTGTGTGTCTGCTTTCTCGTGCCGAGTACTAAGGTTTGGTTGTCCAGATATCTCTGTACTGGTGGCAGTAGTGTCACCAGCACCCGACTTGGCGCTGAACTGAGTCGGCGCTTTGAAGCGTGTGGCATTCGCAGTATTTACATTTGCATTGTATAGCATTCGTTTTGCATCCATGTACCTCACTGTATAGATAGAAACGTACATCGAACAGTATTGATAGGGCCGACGTTATGCACTCAAAAAATTGTGCCTTTGGTTAGTGTACAATCTAGAACGACGCTACTAGATCTAGCTAACGTCCATGGCCTCGCCTGCGATGGGTGTGACCTGCTCGTTGACGACCAACTTTCTGATGCTCTCGCTCTTCCAAGCTGTGGTTCCACGTCTGAACGTGTAGTGACGTTCTTTCTCGACACGCTCGTTTGGTTTGACAAAGTTGCGGAGCATCTCTGCGCCAGTTGCAGTGATGACGCACGCGTCGACGTTGGACCCGGATCCAAGGTCGTTGAAGATACCTGCCGAGATCGCAGTCGTGACGAGCAAAAGTGCATCTTGTCTCTGCGTACGCGTCAGCCCCCGATCCGTCGTCTGACAATGTGTGCTCACCGTCATGCCCGGTTTCCAGCCGTTCTCGAAGATGGCCATGGCTGCGAGACTGCCCGATCCCATCGTGACGTAGGGGAGTTTGTCTGTAGAGCCGTGAGGGTGGATCGTGAACAACTGGGGACCGGTGACGTCGACTCCTCCGAGGACGAGCGCGGCGCCGATCTGGCCCTGATATCTATGGATCGAGGGATCAGAGAGATACAGAGACGGAAAATGGATGAGACGAACGCGTAGAGACGTTGCTTGAGCATAGTCATGGCCGAGACCACGCGGGGCTTTCTGCCGGTCGAGAGCTCGTGCAGCTCCATGTTGGACGAGATCAAGGCGGTGATGAACTCTGTATCTGCGGCAGTCCCGGCGCCGCAACAGCGAATGTTGTCGGAGATGTAGTGTATCTGTGTGTAATTGTCAGTCAAGTTTCCGCTCTGCTTCTGAGACGAAACGGCACCTTTTCGCAGTTCTTGTCGGCGACGATGGGGCCCTCTGTGGCACGCGTGTCTGCGCCGAGGATGATTCCGTCCTTGAAGAGGCAGCCGACGATGGTGGTACCGGTGCTGGTCGCCTTGGGCAGCGGCAGGCCCTTTTCAGACAGAAAGTGGTTTCTTTGTACGATCAGTTGGAACGAGAACGACTTTGATTGTTCTCTTGCTCACCGTATCGAGTTCGAAAAGTCGAACGCAGTCGATCTGTACATGGCGTCCATCGCGGTATAAAGTGAATGAGTGACGCGTCTAGCTAGTAAGTAGCACCGCATTTCGTTCGGGCTTATTAGTACGTACAGCCACTCGGTTTGAGATCGTCGTCCACAACGTCCACGACGACAACAACCTTCCCGCAGCAGCGCCTGCCATTCTCAAACAGCCAAGCAACTCACTGACATGGACGGCTGGTCAAAGATTCAATCGAGCTTGTCCAATATGAACCTCGGCCAGTCAGCCAACAGACTGGCCAAGGGTTTCAATTCGAGCGTGCAAGCCACTCGCGAACGTCTGGGCCAGGTTGCCCCGGACGAAATCACCGAATTGCCCCAAGGTCGGTCTCGTCGAGAGTGCACCCACCGTCACCCCCGTTGACCCCCTCTCTGTAACAGAGTACAAGGATCTCGAGACCCGCGTCGACGCGCTGCGCCAGGCGCATCTCGCTCTCTTCAGGTGAGAGAGACAAACTCTGTCAGTTTCCGTCCCGTCTCACCTTTTGCAGGATAACCAAGGCATACGACTCCGAGTCGTACGACTACCCCACTCAGATTCAAGAGTCCATTACCGAACTTTCTACCACCATCGGTCACGGCATTACCAACTTCGCCGCCAACAACCTCAAGGGGACCAACCTCCCCGCGCCAAACCCCATCGCACCCCCCACAGCTCAGCACAAGACGCTGCCCCATGCTCTCGGCCGCGCTGCCACCAGTGCAGCGACTGTCCTCCACGCGGCTCCCGGCGGCAACAACGACAAGCTCGGCAGGGCCCTGGGCGTGTACGCCGGCGCTTGGGACACCATCGCTACCGCCCGTGTCCAGCAGGACGAGGCGATTCAGCACCAATATCTCCACCCGTGGCAGGCCACGCTCTCCACCTCGATCAACGTCGCCATGAAGGCACGCCAGGCTGTGCGTGCCAGTCGACTTGAGCTCGATGCTGCCAAACAATCGTACGTCGTCTTCGTCGTCGCGCTCGATCGGTCGGTCTGACGCGTCACTGTCTAGGTTGAAGACCGCCGGTCCCACCAGGCAGGAACAGGCCAAGCTCGACATTGAGAACGCAGAGGACGACCTCGTCCAGAAGACCGAGGTCGCCATCACGCTCATGAAGACCGTGCTCGAATACGTGCGTTCCAGCTGTCTGCATTTTTTTTTGGCAAGACATTGACCTTGTCCCCCAGCCCGAGCCGCTCAAGAACTTGAACGATCTCATCAAAGCACAAGTGAGCACACGATGAAAAATTCACTCCTCATGGATTGTTGACGTCCGTTTCAGCTGGTTTACTTTGCTTCTGCCGCCGAAGCACTCTCGTCCGCACAGGGCGAAATCGAGGATTTGAGTGTGGCCGCGGAGGGCGAATACAGGTACCCATCCTCTTTTTTCTATTTATTTCAACATTGTCGTCTCATGTCTACTCTAGAAAGTCCCGGGATCACTGAACGACCACGCGACGTCCTTTTCTCAATTCCTGTGTATGGATAGTGTACGTTCCTTGCACGTGTCCGCTCTATCATGAATTTTTTTCCCCTCTCCGCGACCTCTATGTAATTCTTGCAATCGCGAGACCCCGTTCAGTTTCAGTTTGTGGTAGCATTAGTGTCAGAGATAATGAACGTTTACGATTATCCTGGGAGCGTGACCATTCGAAGGGATACATTCGGAGATGGACATTACATTGAACGTCCAGCAAGCAGTGAAGTGTGTTCTTGAAGTTGACCTGGAATCCTGGATGCCATCTAAGTTCTTTACGTTGAGCCAGAATTTTTGAACTCTGGATCCCGTCCAAGACAGCTCTCCAGCCGCAGCAGTGTGTTTGAGGCCAAGATTTCACTGCACTCATTATCATTCATCGTTATCAGGTGGCAGTCGGGCGATTCGGGCCGTGAGATATCTGATCCTGTACCATTGCTGTACCACTGCCGCCAGCTTGCCTGTTCAAAGCCGACAAGGAAACACGTGTATGGTCATCATACCTACTACTCCGCCATGAACTCTGCAAAGTCCATTCTACGCTCACTCGTGCCGAGCACCCAGAGTGTCCTAAAAGCTATATCTCAATACTCTACAGAGACGGGCGTCAGAGAGGTTCAACAACAATCTCTCATTCAGCTCGAAGACGAGTTTGAAACGATCACCGATGTCTCTCGAGCCATGATCGAAGCGCTCAGCAAACCTAGACTCCGTCGCCGCCTCGAGCTCGATGCCCACTCTATAGCTTGGTTGTCGAGCACCAAACCAGAGGCCTGTTTGGATACGTTGAGAAAGATGGGGGACCTACTCGGTTCTGAACACGAGGTGTCGTCAGTGAACGCGGCCATCGAACTCTACCTTGATCAAAAGGCTCATTTCGACTTTTTGCTCACGACGGACATATGGTGAGTGTCATGTGGTATTTAGTCGAGCTCATGCTTGATAAATGTATACAGTGATTCCGAACACGAGATGCGCGGACAGATGGCCTCTTCCAGGACTGAGTGAGCCGCATTTCTCCATGCTCTTTTTCTTTTGGAATAAAGTTTGTGCCATCTATTCTAGAGACGTTTGCATGCAGGGTCAAGAGCAACCTCAGTCCACCATAGCGAGAGACATCGCGAGAAAGGAGGTTCTTCGTATGTCTAGCTATTCAAACTCGCAACGACTCGACCTCATTACCATACAGTCCGGAAACGAGATAAGTTAATAAGATTACTCGACATGTTAGATTGTACAGGAAAACATCGACAAACCTCATTGGGACGGCAATCCGACACATGCACGTGGTTGCACAGTACGGACGAGTATATGTCATGGAAGGAGGGGAAAGGTTCTTTGTTGTGGCTGCAAGGGAAGGGTATGTGCCGCATGATAACCTGCAGCTTTTTGTCGTTGACATAAATCTGTCTATAGCTGGTGCAGGAAAGACCATTCTAGCGTACGTTTTTGGTTCCTTTTTCGAGCGGTAGCCTTGACTTTGCTTGTAGATCTTATGTCATTGATGACCTCATAAACGCAAAGCATGATGGAGAACCCCTGGCATACATCTATTGTGATTTTCGAACAAGGCGATCTACGACTGCCGTTGAAGTTTTGCGTTCCATTCTTGCACAATTAATCGCTCAGCTCTCGATTATTGACCCTGACTCGGAACAACTACTGGACGAAATGCTCAAGGAGTACCAAAGTAGTCATCCTGACCCATTCTACAACCCCAAGGGACTCGCAAGACGTCTGTCTAAAGTCGCAAGATTATTTCCACGAAAGCCTTTTGTGGTGGTTGATGGACTAGACGAGTGCAAAGAAGTGGAAAGTCTCCTCGATGGGCTCATCATCAGTGCGGGCGACGTGCGAGTATTCGCCACTTCTCGACCACTGTGGAGCATCGCCAGCATTCTTTCTACTTTCACATGCTTATCAATGGATCGAATGGCAAGGGAATTGTCGGCCGACATCAGGCTATACGTTACAAGAGAACTTGGCTCTCGCGGTCGGTTGAAATTGTGCGACGATTCGCTGAAGGAGGAAATTCGAACTGTGCTATGTGCAAAGGCAGATGGGATGTGAGGGATTATCATCTTTTTCCTCCGTGATCTCGCTAATATATGCTCAAGGTTTCGTTGGGTACAATGCCAGATCGACATGCTAGAAAAATGCACTTCAGGACCAGAAATTCAAAGGGCGTTGAAGAGCCTTCCGAAGGGGTTGGAGGAGACGTACAGGAGAATTCTCTTAGCGATCGACAGAAGTCCGTCGGATGCACGCCTGGTGCAACGTGTGTTGGTGTGGCTTGTGGCTTCTTTGCGTCCCATACGCATGACGGAACTCCTTGAAGGGGTCGCGATTGACCCGCAATATCGAATGCTATATTCCAGCTATATGTCGATGAAGGGGACAAACTCTTTGCTGGAAGTCTGCCAGAGCCTTGTGGTTCATGATGATGACACGGATATCATCTCCCTCTCCCATATGAGTGTCAAGGTTAGTTCGTTCATAAACGGTTGGCTTCACCGATTTGCATGTAGCTTACCAGCTCTTTACGCAGGAGTACCTCATGGGAGAACTAGTTCTCAAGAAACTACCCTCATATCATATTGTCCTGGAAGACGCCCACGAAAGCCTTGCTAGGCGTTGTATGGCGTATATTGGATTTTGCCTCGAGGAATCAGGAGACAGGTCGTCGATCCTCAGGCGCGATCAGGGAACTGACGCAAGTAAACTACACGAATTTCGCCCCCTTCTCAAATATGTCCTTTCCGATGGGTTTGGTCATCTTGGTCATCTCGGGCGGGACAATGCTGGCATTTTCAAGGACATTGAAGCTCTTCGAACGGTTATTTGCAGATACGCTCGCGAATGGAATCAGCTGTGCAGACTGGTTCCGTCAACTCGCACTGGCATTCCCTGGCCGACTTCGGAGCACGATTTCACTCTTTATACCCTCATTGCGTTTGGATCCGAAGCCCTGCTTGAAACATTTGTCCGTCATACTTCTCTTGAACCTCGGGAGGGAACGAACCCTCTCATATATGCTGCACATTTTGGGAAGGCCAATCATGCCAGGACATTGATCTTGCAAGGTGCTGACGTGAACCAGCCTGGTATGACCATCGCAGATCCGGACTCATCTGGTGTGGAAATGATCACGGCGATCTCATTGGAAGTTGCCGTCGATTGTTTTCAGACGGAAATAATCGATATACTCTTGGAGGAGAGAAGCACCATACCAGAGACATTGCTCGCACACGTTCTTAGAGACCAGCCCCAAGATTTCCCTCTCTCAGTCATCAGGCGATTACTTCAAACAAGAGAATTCCTCACATGGGACAGTGCTCCTTGGGAAAACCGACGACTTCTGGAATCTACAATTAGCTGTGCAGAGGAGCTCGAAGGAGTGGTTGATTGTGACCTGAAACTCGCCTTGACTAGGCTAGTCGAAGTCGGCTGTGCAGAGGTGCTTCTGCTGGTCGCGATCGAAATGGGATGTGTTTCCGTCATTAAGGCTTTACTTTCCGTGAATCATGACCCATCTGTCCTCGACGAGTCATCGACACATGTTAATGGTCAGTGCACGATCCGAGCTTCTTGGAGAATCAACGTCCTAATGTCCGGGGTAGCCATCGTGGAAGCAGTTGCTACAAATGGAGATTCTCCATTGCACGTAGCCATGAAGGTTTCCAACGAGAAACTTTGCCTCGAGATCACCCAACTCCTTGTTGGGGCTGGTTGCGGTCTTCGCGATCTGAACGCCGATGATAAGCCACTGATCCACATTGCTGTGATGCAAGGACATGTCTCAGTCGTGAAATATCTCCTCTCTCTCGCTATGCAGCTACCATCCAAGGTCTTGTTTACTGCGTTACAAGCTTCGTCCCTGAAGCAAACCAAGATGATCCGCTTCCTGCTGAGTAAAGAAGCGAACGCTTGTGTTCTCAATTCCGATGGAAATACGCTGCTACATGTCGCTATGCGGACACCCGATATTGATAGAAGCACTCGTCTGGAGATCGCAGATATGCTACTTGGCGCTGGCTGTGACCCCCTGGCTTGCAATTGTCACGGCGAACTCCTCCTCCATATGGTGGCCAAGCAAGATTACCGCGGAATAGGCAAACATTTGTTGTTGTTCTGCACATGCTCAGGGGTTGTGTCTCTATTGGACCCCAATCCCTCGCTGCAAGCGACTGCATTCAACGTGCTTATGAGGAATGACGATGGCGAGCACTCCATGACACAAGAGGAACATCAAATCATCAGACAAATCCTGGATGATGAGGACATGATGTTATTATTGGTGGAAAAGTGGGCAGTTCCTCGGGAGAGTCTTCCGTCCCGCAGTGTAGGAATGTTTCACGGTGCCGTCAGTCACGGATTTCGTCGTGTTGTGGAGTACCTTCTGTCCCTGGGATGCCGCTTACCTCAAAATATCTTGTTCACTGCCCTGAAATACCAAGTGTCGATGTTCACGTTCCTCGTTGGCAAAGGAGCTGATCTTCATGTCGAGGACAATGGCAATATGCTCCTGCATACCTCGATGCAGAACCTGGAGGAAGCACAATGCCTCGCAATTACGCAATGTCTTATTAGTGCTAATTGCTCTTCTTCAGCACTTAACGAGGGTGGCCAGTCTCCTCTAACCATTGCGATCTCTCGAGGGTTTGTCACCGTTGTGGAATACCTTCTATTCCAACCCAGGCCAGCTGCGCTGCCGGACACGACGGTAATGCTTCCCTTCCTTCGTAATGGAGCCCGTCACAATCTTGGTGTTGAAAGAATATGTGGAAATACTCTCCTCTACCACGCTATCATGACTCTCGATAACGAAGTTGAATGCCTTGGGATGGTGCGATGTCTGGTTGCCGCTGGTTATCGCCCATCCAGTGAGAGTGGCAAACCATTTTCCAAGTATATTCATCTCTCTCTCAAGGTAATCGAGGCGCATCGTCGATCTGCTGTCATCATTGCAGTAACCAAAGGCTTCATCTCTGTGGTGGAATACTTTTTATCTGTATCTGTGCCATTACCTGACGGGGTTCTGTTCCCCGCTCTGGAACACCAAGTGTCGATGGTTCCATTCCTCATCCAAAACGGAGCTAATATTGGTGCCGAAAGAGATATGGATACGGTCCTGCATGTCGCCATGAGGACATTCAAGGAAGCCCAGTGCCTCAAAATTACACAAGCTCTGGTTGGCGCTGGCTGTCCTGCTTCTAGCCCTAACCGCGACGGCCAGTTCCCCATCGACATTGCAGTAGCCCGAGGCTTCATCTCCGTAGTGGAATATCTTTTTTCCAAACTCATGCCATTTCCTCGCCATAGGCTTTTGTTCACTGCTGTGCGACACCAAGCACTGTCGATCGTTTCATTCCTCATTCACAACGGAGCTGATATCGATGTCAAAACACAAGAAGGGGAGACAGTCCTGCATGTCGCCATGGAGACACCCGCCGAGGAAACCCAGTGCCTCGAAATTACAAAAGCTCTGGTTGGCGCTGGCTGTCCTGCTTCGACACCTAACCGCAACGGCGACTTTCCCATCGACACTGCAGTAGCCCGAGGCTTTATCTCTGTGGTGAAATATCTTCTATCTGAATGTGTGCCATTGCCTCGCAAGGTTTTGTTCACTGCTCTGCAACATCAAGAGTCGATGGTTCCATTCCTCGTTCACAACGGAGCTGATGTTGATGTCAAAACACAAAAAGGGGAGACAGTCCTGCATGTCGCCATATGGGAAACCGAGGAAACCCAGTGCCTCGAAATTACAAAAGCTCTGGTTGGTGCTGGCTGTCCCGCTTCTATACACACCGACCGCTACGGCCGGAGCGCCACCGACATCGCACAAATTCGAGGGTTTTCCTCCGTGATAGAATTCTTGGCCACTGTGACCTAGTTCCGCAATAGTGGCGTTTAGGGGTCAGGACAATATTTGCACGAGCGAGGGGACGGCTCTTCTGCTCACTGACATCATGTGCATTCGAATACTTATTCTGCTTCGGGCCTTCGACTTATTTTGCTTACTCACAGGATAAATTTGTCTTTTTTTTCACTTTTCTTCCATCCCCAAACCGACCGAGTCCCACTGGATCCTTGACCTAGAATCCCAGTTGACAGGTGAGCATCTCTACGTTCTTGTCCATTCCACCGCCTTTCATTTTTTTCAATCATGATGATCCATTGCTGTGCACCAGACCGAGTGCTTCCCGCTCCTTGAGGAACATTCACCCTGGCCCTCGATCATACGCTCGAGGGTCCTGACTATCTTTCCTCTTTTTTCACGTCCATCATGTCTTAGCCCATCGACTGATCTCTTACTCCGTATGTACAGGCGGTGAATGGATATATATTCTCGTCCCGTTATCGATATGTGTATCGACTCCGTGTGTACAAATGTTTGAATCTCAATTCAAATCGTTCGTCCTCTTATGCCGTTTTGATCTTCATATGTACCGACTTGGCCCGCGTGAGTTGGTCGTAGCCTAACGAGCATCATGTTAAAAAAATCAGATCGTGAATCTAGTGTAGGACGGCCACGCACCGAATTTGCTGAGACTGACTCCACGGCCACTGTTCTTGACACCCGTCCAGGCAAGCGCAGGATCCAGAGAATCACACCTGTCGATCGCACGCGACAAGTCAGACCACGACCCGCGGCCCATATTGTCGTCAAAGAAGACGTCACCTGTTCAAAAACACCGTCCCCGTCTGCAACTCGTCCACGATGTACAAGAATGCTCGCTCGGAATCGGGGTTTTTCTGCGCGTTCGTCCATACAGAGGCTGTCAGCCCATACGGGGAGTCGTTCATGAGACGAATGGCCTCGTCGTCCGAAGAAACCTAGCAATCCATCATCTTCATGAGCACGGAACCATAGAACGGTTGCCTCGACGGACCTTTTGGATTCCGACGACGGGTCCGAACGTTTCTTCCTGCAAGTGGTTTTTAGCTATGTCTGCGTTATCCCATCCAGAATGCTTGGTCCTACCATCATGACGTCCATAGCTAGTAGACGATGGGTCGTCTCAGCAATTGTACACGCGTCTATTCAATATACTCACTATGATTCACATTGACCAAGACTTGTGGCGCAACATAGGCAGTTTCACTTTGTCGTCGTCTGTCAGTTTCTGACGACCCAGGATTATACATCTGCATACGCACGATTGAGCGATCGGAAATAGGTCCTCGGGAACGAGCGCCGTAGCACCCGCCTTGACTGCATGATTGATGAGGTCAACGTTATGACGGACCCATCCTGGAATCCTCACCGGCATCTGCAACTTGTTTGCGGATCTTCTGCGCACTTGCGACGCTGACGACCGGTCCGAGAGAAGTTTCTGGCTTGGTGGGATCGCCCAGCACATATTGCTTTTGGTATCGATCATGAGCGTCGGGAATCGCGACCGTGACCTAAATGAACACTCACTTTGACGAGGTCGACGTATTGTCTCACAAACTCGTCATACACGGATTCGTGCACGTATATGCGCTTTGACGGTGAATAAATAGGGCGAAAAATCAATCCATTTACGTCAACTTACCTCGATAGCACAACAGCTCTGACCCGAGTTGAACATGGCGCCTTTACGAGAGAAAGCGATCGCGTTAGGTCGAGGAAAACTAGACGCGTCGAGGGTCCTCACCGTCCACGAGTTCGGCGACGGTGTACTTGAGGTCCACATCCGGGCGAACGTACGCAGGGTCTTTGCCTCCAAGCTGCCGACAACGAAGTCAGTCATCGAGATACCTGCCTGCAAACGCCTCTCAAAGATACCTCGAGAGCGACGCCCTTGAATCCGGCACCCGCGATCGCTGCACGCTCTACGGCCTCGCCTCCGACGACACTCCCGGTGAAGGAGACAAAGTCGACCAGCTTGTGTTGGACCACATAAGAGGTGAGCCCGGGCGATAGGTGCAAGACCTGCACGAGATCCTGAGGCACGCCTGCCTTGTGTAGCGCATCGACGAAGCGTTCTGCAACCAGGGGCGTCTGCGGAGAGGGCTTGAGCAGGACCGCGTTCCCGGCCACGATGGCGGGCAGGATGGAGTTGATGGTCACGAGATACGGATAGCTATGATGATATGTCATCAGCGTACTGGGGACGAAGCGAAAACGAGCGGCAAACACCAGAGACCTACTTCCAAGGAGCGATCACGAAGACGACACCGAGAGGCTCGCGCTTGATGTACCGTCTGAATCCGGGCAGATCGGTGTCCTCGAGGGAGACGTCGGAGAGGCAGGACTCTGCGATGGAGAGCATGTATTCCGCGCGCGACAGGAACCCTTTGATCTCTCCGGGGACCTGGCTCACAGGTCTTTCAGGCGGGCAAGATCAGGATCAAACGTATCTTGCCGATTAGGCCGTGGAACGAACGCACCGACCCATTTGCATGGTAAGCTCGAGATGGAGTTCTTTCCGGTCCTCGTCTCCGATGGCCTTGAACACCGACTGGGAACTGATCTATGTATTTAAATATCGCACGAGTATCTCTGCACATACCACAAACTTGTGCCCGATCTCGATCCGTTCTTTCAGCGTGCGTTTCCGCCAAGCTGCTTGCGCGAGAGCGGCTTTTTGGAGCTTGGCATCGAGTTCGTGTTCAGCTGGGTATGTCCTAGTCACATACGGCTGCTGGTTGTGGGGAGTGATGGTTGTCTGCGTCTGTACGTTAGACATGAGTTCGAAGTCAAGAAGCGATGCCGGCTTGACACGATCTGAATTGGTCTATAGTGCCGCCGCTTGCCTGTTTTATCTTATCTCCCTTCTTACAGTTTTGATAGAATCAACAGACACGCGCAAACAAATACTTGTACTTGTTATTACACTGATCCTATCCTCAACGATCAATCATCTCGAATGGGCTCAAATGAAAACAGCTGATGCCGCAAGAACTGCGGGGGTTCGGACGGGATGACTAGTATGATGGAGTCGATATCAATCTGTGACGCGGGTCAGAGAACGATCGTATAGCAAGAAGAGAACTAATTATATACCAGAGGAGGGTTGTCGTCCGAAATCTCGTCCGAAATCTCGTTGGGAACCGTCCATCCCATGCCCTGTAACAGACCTGAGTCGTCATCCAGTTCGATGCTAAAAATCGAATAGAGATTGATTCCGGGTTGGCGCGTGGAACACAGAAAACCGACGCACGTATATGCATTCTGCAATTCCGAGTAGGTCGTGCGCCATTTCTGTGCACAAGACGAAGGCATGATGGAAGCCACGATTGTGCCGTCAGTCTCTTGGGCGAACGAGGACGTGCCGCCTACGCGAAGCTGGAATGTGTCTCTATATCTTGTGACGGTCCACTATAATCAGCTAAAGTGAGTATCGCATTCTAGAAGAGAGCAATGATCTGTCATACGACCTGGACAGACCCGCCGAGGCGTACAGGCTGATAAGCTTTCCTAACGAAATCGACACTGACGGGGGAACCGTCGCCAGCAAGAGAACGGATCTTATAATTGCCGGATGCCAGGTTGCGAGCCATCAAGGTCTGAGTCACGGTTGGGTGTCAACCACACTGGGCGACTTCTACAGTGGCACTCATTCGTTTTATAGCCATAAGAAGGTGGGTACACCCGGCGCACCGTATGCCCCAAGAATCTACTTTGAATGTCCCCAAAAATTTGACCACTTCTTCAAATTTCTATCTGGCATATGTCGGCATCTCCGCTGCGGAGAAATGTTTTTGGGTGCTGTATATCCGTTCAACCAGTTCTTGATGGCCCTTTCGAGAGAAAACCAGGGTTTGGCCTTGTAACCAGTACCGCTGAGCACGCAATTAACAGATCCCAAACGTGCCCCACAGGCTTACCAATTTGTATAACCATAACGGCGTCATCCTCGAACGGGGACCTGGTTCTTCATAAGTGTAAATTCCATGATTTTTAGCTGCATATCGTCGCAAGGAGTTTCGATCCGATTCAACTATCTGTGGGGCAGCCTGTTCAATTGGTAGTCAGATTTACAACAAGAGCGCCACTGAAACATCTCCGTCATCCGTTAATCATGAAAACGGAGTAAACCGGGGAAGGCTTCGTCGGCTGTGGTCCAATGGAACGGAAATGTATGAACGTGCAATTACCTCACTCCAGTTTTCGTCGTAGGTCAATAGGCTCCAACAGAAAATCTACTATGAGGGTGAAAGAGATTAGCCAAGGTGACGGGGGATACGGCATACTCTTTACATAGTCATTGTCTTCTGGGTGCTCCAAGTCTTCCTGCCAACTGCAGGTCATCCAGAGTGTGCGCGAGTGGGATAGAGTCCCTGCAGGTGTCATGTCTAGCACGACGCAGTTTGACATGATGATCCTGGATGCGGATAATATACTCCACTCTGACTTGAGAAACATATTACACTACGCACCTGCGACCTCGGATTTCGATCGCGTGATCACCCTGTGCGCTTTGTGCGTGACGAGGTCGCAGATTGGATGGGACACGCCCGTTTTCTTTGATTATGAAAGATCCAAACCGGATGCCTTCCTTTATAATGAACGACCTCATATGTTTCAAGGAAGTGGTCAATGTGAAAGTAGCTGGGAGATCGATCGATCAAAACCTCCCCAGCTACATGAAGTGTTCAGAAGGATAGACAGATAGTCGACGTGGAACAAACACGTTCTGTTCCTAGTAGGAATCGATGGCTATCGATTTATGAAGAGGCGCGGGGGCCGCAACCGACTGATCGTGGTGGGTTCGAGATGCGATGCTTGATAAGTAGCAGGTTAGAAGACGGCTCAGGAGGCAGAGCATATCAATTAGATATCTCCTGTTCAAAATGTCAGATGAGTGAGCTAGAGAACAGTATGCGGTTAGGATGGTTGAAGAGTTAGAAGCCCTGAGTTCTCGGATCTAGTAGTGTCTTTCTGGTTTATTCAAATCACCCTTTGCCTCCAAGGAAAGCGTGTAATGATATAATAAGGTGCAAAGGGTGCGAATCAAGACCAACATTTCATACTTTGTACCGACGACCCGTCTTGGTAAAGAAGGTTTGCAAAACGTACACCTGCAAACTGATCCATGGTCAAGATCTGCCACATTGTTCCTGTATGAAACCACGTACGCTGCCATTCCAATGACGGCCAGGCTTTCGCACACGCCATACCAGAACAGGCGACTATATGCGTGGTTAGTTGGACACGAAATATACCTACCTATGGACTCACTTTTGGGTGGATCTGACCAGGGAGAAACCGCGTGTTTCACGCGTGTGGAAGCTACAGCGGAATGAGGAGATGGTTGAACAAGTCCAACGGAATACTTACTGTCTCTGGGTGCGCTTGATTCTCAAGAGCATGGAGTTGAGGCGGTAGATGCTCTCTTCGATTGGGCTCGTGTGATCCGACACTTGGCCCGCCTTGGCTGCCACCTCTCTGCGCGGTTCGCTCTCGACCATGATGTCAAAGTCGATCAACTTGTCGGTCAAGGTGGACATGTCGTTCTCGAAACAAAAGGCATACTCCCCGACGGTGTTGGCCGTGAGGACATAGTCACCCGAACGTTCGCGCTCTCCGTCGAGAAGCAGCTTCTCGTTGGGATCCTTGATGTCAAAGTCGACGTCGAAAGAGCCGCCCGCTTGGACCTGAATTTGAAGCTGAGGAAACGCGGTCGGTCCGACGAGTACTGACACGTACTGCAAAATAGAACTGCGAAACGGGGTTAGTGTTTCGGACCACGTAGCTAATAGGGCAACACGCACGCCGATTTTCTCGCCAGCCTTATCCACGTCAGCGTAAAAACATAGTCGCTCGTTGGGTGAAATGACGGTCGTGAGTGCGACAGCCTGTGCCCGCGGGACTGACGCGAGGAAGAGGACGCTGGAGACGAGCAAGCTGAGCAGAATCATGATGGAGTTGGGTGTTTTCGGGGGTATGTTTTCGGCGCATTTGGCCGGTTCAATCGGAGATGGAAATATTATATCTCCGCGAAGATGTCAGAGATGAATCGCGCGACGTCTTGTCCAACACAGATCTGCGTACTTTTTTTGACAGGTGAGGACAGCAGAGTATGTACTATCGGACGGGTCACTCACCTGCCAACAGACAGCCAATCGGACATGATTTCCCTTCTGGAGCTCACTCAAGACGCGACGACGACGTCCACACGTACCCGATCTCATTCTGACTTGGTCGCGCGCTGGAATGCGTATACCCTTACTACCGCGCATACACCCCGCTCTTTTGTTACCTCATCATCATCCTCCCTTTCGGCGACGAGCATGCAGGCGATGTATTCCCCGAGCCCCTTCCGGGAGTCACAAGCTCCCTCTTTGGCGTTTCCAGAAATATCACCCCCTTCTCGAGGATCAGGAAGCACTCCCTTTGAGCGACAATTTATGGGCCATTTTCCTCGAGAGTGGAACGATTTCAACTTTCAAATCTCCCCCGTCAGCAGAAGAGACTCTCGATCTCCGATATTTCACTCCCCGGCATTTTCTAGCTCGTTCAGGACCACATCCGATTCTCAGGATTCCCAAGACGTTGTAGAGCGAGTCTGTTTGATCGATAAATTCATTTCTGCGGCGGCGGATCTCGAGGACAACAATACCTCCTTGTCTCCTTCTTCCCTCGACGATCGTTCGTCGCCTCTATCGGATATATCCGATCTCACTTCTCTTTCATCTTCCGAATTTTCTGATCATCTCGGGCATCTAATCGACTTTCAAACCCCGCCTACCTCTCAAACCCATGAGGGATCCGAGGCCGAGGATTCAAGGCGATCGAACGACCACTATAACGATCGTCCTACTAGTCGAAGCTCCTCTTGTTTGCCCGAATCGGATTACCAGCCTGCGAAAGGCTCCAGATGCAAACGGAAGAGGACCTGTAAAAGCCGCGATGGCAGCAAAAGATCGACCAGGCGCAAGAAAGCGCGAACTACTACCCCCGAATCAACCACCACTGACTCCAATTCCTCATTCGGGTCACCATCTCGGCGTCGATTTCCTACTAATGTACCTTACAACTCACAGTTTTCACTTCTTTACCTGCGCTTCCCGGTCAGCTCTTACGTCCGGCTGGCTGACGGAAAGTTCGTCTTACTCATTGAAGACAGACTTTGGTGAACAAACTGAACATGCCCTTTAGATTTCCCCTGCTTTCAGCTGACATGAAATGCCCGGCGGGGACCTACAACGAACCGCGGGATGCCCTAGATTTGTATACACCACGTTTCGTTCAGGGATGCGGAGCCACAAAGGTCGGCGTCTGCCCGATCTGCATAGAGCCTCCTTCTCGCGGCGGTAAGGGCGAGACTATCTGGCTCGCGATGAAATTTTCTGCATACAAGTGGCACGTACCTTATTGCCCAGTTTCCTCCCCAACTCACATCACGCGCCCGACAGAGTGGTGTTTCTCACTGATGAGATACTGATTTAGCAATACAAATGCGAGCAGCTACCACTTGCAGTACGCTCACGGTACGTCTACCGAGCGACCCGACTCTTCCTATTGTAATCACTCGCGTACAACTTTCATTCGATTTGTCAAGGAATTTCCTCTGTTTCTGGTCTTCCTTTCTCGCCTCCGCTCTCTTTTCGGACCACCGAACGTCCGAATGCGGCTAAGAACGAGCGCACAAGTATACAGGAGGGGAAGTGTCATAAATGCAAGAAATGGATTCTCGTAGAGAGTATCAAAAATATGGATGTCAAGGTCCGTATCCCAATCGTTCTCGGTGGGATTGACTCTGACTATATGCGCAGGTAAAAGAACTGTATTGGTATGTACCGAACGCGGCTGTCGCGGTAACTGCAAACTCAGTCGCACAGGTGGAAACACGCTGCTGCGTGCCATCAGGGCACTCACATCGACGGAGACGACGACTTTTTTCTAGACGATGACACTTACCGCTGGGTTCAGGAAGCCTAATGAGCACTTCTTCTCGACTCGATTCTCGTTCGCTTTTATCGCATTGCTCCACATGGACTTTATTCGCTTCGTTCTTGTCCTCACTTTTCTAGACCGCGTTGCTCACCTCTGCTTTGCTGACTGTATAGACTCTGTGAGAACCGTTTGTAATGTGTGCTTTTGATGTTGTCAAGACGTACGGATGTGGATTTTATTATTTTTATTGTGGCTCCTGTGCTCATGTAGATACGGTACTTGGACCGAGCGATACTGTACTACTTTGGTGTTGTAATGTCGTAATTCATGCTTAGAGTTTGTCCAAATCTGGTGGTATAGCGTGACTCGGACCGTGGCACCCATCCTGCTCGTATTTACTGGCTTAAAGTAAGTTACGTGACGACCCCGTTACCAGACCGCTAACCCTTTGGTCCTCGTTCACAGCGTGGTCCCTGATTAGTGTCGACCAGTCCAGAAGACTTGCACGGTTCAGCTCCCAGCGGGAGGGAGCACACCACTCGCCAATGTCCAAAATTGCTCCCGAGACAGACGAGTTCTACGTCCAAATTCACCGTCGTATGGTCGAAAGCGGAGAATGGGACAGGTGCGTGCCTCGTGACGTTCTGACGATTCAAGTTCTCGATTACCAACAGAATGCTCCGCGTCCTTACGTCCAAGCTCTCGGAACACGGATGGGTGGACGAGATGCGTCACCGTGCAAAGGGTAGTTATCTCCCTCTTCCTCTACTGAAAGGTACGTTGACGAAATGACGTCTCTCTCTCTCTACAGAATGCGCTCGGCCGATGGACACGCCTTCCTTTCGGGCGATCCTCGAGGAAATATCCTCGCCCGCACAATGTGAGAGCGTACGCAAAGTCGGATAGGTTACGCGTTCTCATTTTATGTCATCTTACAGCCAACGTACCCCTGGCCATCAAAAGCGAAGTGCTGAAACTGCTCCGGCAATACGTCAAGGATCAATTTGAGAAGTGAAAGAGTCCCCTGTTCGCAGACGTCGACGAATATGCACCTCACCGTCTTATGCTCGGTTTCCTGGTTGGGATCACGTTCTATGCCACGGCTCTCTAAATAGTATTATATGTATGTCCAGAAATCACGAATGCGTAAGTGGAAGTACCAACTATTGGGAGGGAGGTGGAGAATCGGTGCGCGACTGCTCTCCCTCGCCAGCTGCCAACATTTCTTGTTCCACGATCTTATCCGCCAATGCCTTGATGTCCTCGGAGTCAGGCCGTATCTTCTCCATCGCCTGCTCGAACATCTGTTTGCCGACTCCCAACGGCGCCCTCTCCCACGTCGTGACTCTGATACCAACGCCCGGCATCTGGTGTTTCCGCAGGTAGCGCACCCACCTGTCCACGACGACCGGGTCGGCGTCCCACGCCTTGATAACCCGCTTGTGTACACGCCGTTCAAAGTTTTCTTGACTTTTTTTGTGGATGAACGGGCCCCGGAGAACGGTCCAGAGCGATCGCTGCGTCGGGAGGGGTATAGGGCGCGTAGCGGGGATACCCAGTGCGCTCGCAGCGTGCCCTGCAAAGTGGGCAAAGAGGTCGAGCGAGGGGTGGTGGTGCGCGCGCAGGTGGATCTCGGCGACGGGGATGTTGTGCGTGCGTGGGATCGTCGTCGGGGGGTACAGGGATCGTCCGGGGATGACCATGGACGCGACGTCCGTCTCGGAGAGGACGACGGTGGGCGGTTCGTCACTGTCTGCCTTCTTCGCGGGTGGGGATCCAGCGCTGTTGTCAAAAGAAGGGATTGAGTTCGAGTTCGAGTTCGAGGAGGGAAAGATATACGTACGTTTTGGTGCTGTTGTACCGGACCCATCTCGACAGCGCTGTCCACGACGGTCGCGACGAACGAGACAACATTTGTGTGTGCTTATGCGCGGAGAACTAGGAAACGCTGACATCTTCAGAGTGTAGTACAAATAACTGTAAACTAATGTTACTGTCATTGTCGCACACGATGTCGATGCCCGACGCCCGCCCTTCTAGTTGGCCCGTCATGTCCAGCAGCCCAAATGCCGTCGCTCACCCGTGACCCTAGCTCGACCTAGACGACGACCCCCTCGTGCACCGTTGGCATACCCGTCTTTGAGCCCACCATGGACGAGTTGTTCGCCGACTTTGAGCCACACATGACAAAGACCGAGCGCTGAGGTCTCTCCAAAGGAATGGTGAACTCCTCCCCTTCCCGCGCGTGTCAACGGTACTGATCTCCCCTAGGATTGACTCATTGCCAAGGTCAAGATAAGATCACCCGTAGAGCAAGCTCATGGCCGACCGTGGAGGTCTCTGTCGTCAGCAAAACGTGGAGAAGCGTAGGGTCACGAGTGTCCGCGAGTGGGCAGAGCTCTGTGACTAGAACGAGTTCCGAACTCCCGACATTGACGACGTCGGCCTCCAATGCACGCGGTACCCGTGCTGGGACCCGGCGAAGAGTTCGCACAGACCCCCCTACTCTCAAAGTTCGACCCATCGAGTTAGCCGAAGCTTCATTCAAGGACGAGCCTGTGGAATCCCCAACCAACATGCTTGTCGACGAATCCCGTGCAGAACCCATGTCCCCGCCTCAGAGTGTCGGAAACCCTCGCACGTCAACTGCGGTCGACGTCCAACACCGAATACTTCCTGTCCCGGCACTGCTGGTGACGATGTTGGTGCCGAAGATGACTTCGTAGACGTAGATCAATCAGAGGAAAAGCCAAAGCCAAAGGGAAAACGATCCCAGACTCGCGAGGTGCGGGGAGCTCAACTCGCCCAAGGCGCCGCCAAGGATGCCGCATTCATGAAAGGGACTGGTCTACTCCTGGTCTACTCCGCAATATTACAAGACCGGGTTTTGTCAAGAGCTCGAGCATCAGTACTAGTGAAACTGTGGATTGGGAGTCCCGTCCTGTTTGGTTCCGGCGCTGATATGCATGGTACGTTTATATCTGACTTCCACAGATCCCGCTGACATTGTATGTTCAAGGTTCGCTGTACACAGACGAGACGAAATATGGAATGTCTCCCATCACCCCCACCTGGTCACCACACACAAGCGATGCAGCTCGCTGGAACAGCTTGCCATCCATCTCTGGCATCGTTACAAACATCTTGGGGCGATAGGGGACGTCGAGGAAGGCACTATCTGTTCCAGGAGAAGCACTGGAGCTTAGCCCAGAAGGACACCCGCTTCGTCCCACGTCGATGAAGAATGTTGCACTCTATCTCTCTGATCGTTACGACAGGCTTGGGGAAATAACAGGCCTCAATAAGGCCATCATGCTCGGGAGACAAGCCCTCGACCTTTGCCCATCCGGTCATCCTGACCGACCATTGTCACTGTATCAACTTGCGGATTGTCTTCGTATCCAATTCACACATTCGAGAAAGCTGAAGGACAGAGGATTTTTTCTGTATCTACACTGAGTTGACAAATATCTGACAAACAGCCTCACGAGTCGATCTCCGCTGCAGCCAAGGAATGGATCAGTGTAGCTGAGGCTTTTGGACATCCCACGACGCTTCTCGCATATGTAACAACTCTTCGACTACTCGTTAAGCATCTGGCCACTTTGCCATCTCTACCCCATCATCTACAAAATTTTAGGGACCTCGCTCCATCCCTAGCAATAGGTTTTCCGCTTGTCTCCGCAATCAGCGTGCAAAGAAAGCTGTCGAGCTGCTAGAGCAAGGTCGCGGTGTATTCTGGAACCAGACTGCTCGTCTCTGTTCTCCTCTCACATCATCGCGTCGGGACATGAAGGAGAGATTCTTGCAGACGAGTTTACTCGACTGTCATCAGAAATCCACAACAGAATTCGTTCACAAGGTCCTACATAATTGGAGTTTCGGGCTAGGTTCTTCGTGAGAAATTAGATCGAGTCGAGAAATTGGTGGACTCTACCCTGGCAACAACGAAATTGAATTCAAATTTGAGCATCGCAAACGTGGTCGCGTTGAACATCTTGTTGCAAAACTTTCTATATCCTTCTACGCGGAGAATCTCGAGGTTAACATCACGGCCTGCGTGCACGCATAGGTCAACAACGTCTCACACCAATAACGACAGCGGACGTATCCCCGCCCGAGCAAGCACACAATGCAAACCGAAGGCTGTCCGTCCCACACTCGGGAATACCCTTGGGCAAGTCTTTCTTCTGCCCCGCAATGGCCTTCGCGATCCTCATCTCGTCCACGTTACCCTCGTGCGGTTTCTGGTGCAGATCTGGAAGCGCCAGTCCGTGGATGACGTCTCCCCAGCCCAGATTAAGATCCTCTACGGCCTTCTCGAGGGTTCGTTCGAACCTTTCACCCTCTGTGCATCCACGGTGCCTCTCCTCATTCTGTGCCAGCGACTCTCCATATTGCCCCCTCCTCTCCCCCCTGGACAACTTTGGCTTCGAACAAGTCGAAGCCTACGTCATGGGCTGCGCATCTTGCGGTGAACTCCGCATCCGTGTAGACCATGCCACAGAGACCGTATCTCCTTTATAACTAGCCATTTTCCCACTCTGACAGGTCTGCCGTCTCTGGTCCGAGCAGCCCCTTGCTCTACGACAACACTACTGTCCAGCTGTCCCGGCCGATCTCCTGCCCCGCTTGAGCACCTTTGCAACGGCGCTCCACAACGCTGCGCGCGTGATCGACCCAGAGCCAGTGGCGACCAAGAAGTGGTTGAGCCGAATGCAGGGCGACTATAGAGCACACCAGGAGACATTGTTGGCTGCGTGCAAGGAGGAATATGAAAAAAAATGTACGGTGGTGGAGAAGAAAATGGAGGAAGAGCTGTTGCACTTGAAGAAGTGTGCAAGAAGGCACAGCGGAAGCAAGAGGGCGGGCCGAGGAACATTCAAAGATGCATGCGCACTCTGCCAAGATGGATCCTGCGGTTCCGTGTGCTGAGGGGGGGTGGCAGTCGCGTGCTGCCAGTGGTGCTTTCGCCCCCGCGACCGCTTCTATGGCGAGCATGATGACTGGAGGCCTAGCACCTCCATGTTCGCACAGTCCGGCGCCGTCGCCTATCAGTGCAACTGTGATATTTGCAGTACAGTCATGTGCATTCTTGTTCTTTTCCTTTTCCTTTTCATTATGCCTCTTTACTTAGCCCCCATGAGTCATGACCCATCTTCTTCTTTCCCAAAACATACAGGGTCCATCAAGGCTGTAGCTATGATAGGTACTATAAATATTGTTAGAATTTTGACAATATTGTGCAAGCACTTTCATTGCTGGCTTCTAATACACAATTCCCAGAAATAATAATATTGTAGTGGCACATGCCTGACTCCAACATAATGTAAGTAAGTGATGGAGACTTGGAGTTCAGAACAGGGAGGCACAGGATCAGGAATGCAGAAAACACCATTGGCAGTTGCTGCTATCCATACACTACTACATGTACTATTGTACACTTTGAAGAGGAGTGCTAAGCAACAAACATATTGAACTCAAAAGACACTGGCATAAGCAAGAGGTGTCCATTAGCACAGTCTCAGACTCTCAGCACACAGACTTGCAGATTTTTTGGGGGAAGGGGGCAGGCATAAGCCCTAATGATAGGGTTTTGAAATTTGCAACCTTATGTAAATTTTTGCCTGTAACAATTTTTGGCAGGTGCCTGAAATTTGCAACCAATAGAACCTTCCTCTTAAAAGAGTCAGGGAATATTCCTGCTACAGTCCATGTTTGAGATTGGAATATGGACTACCTTAGGTTACTTAGCCAACACTGTTTTTGCCCCACATTTCTTCCCAAAACTTTCATTTGTCAACTAACATGCATGGATGCAACATGACTGAGTACACTTCTATAGATTCTTGGCTATTTAACTGTTTTTCTCTGCTGTTTTCATCTACTATTCATC
>JBBPPC010000089.1:0-48336 GCA_038091775.1 Leccinum olivaceopallidum | reverse complement strand
CAATGAACTGGTCGGACAATCACAACATACATGAGACTGGAGTGCATGCTGTAGCGCGCGTTTCACAGAACGTTGCCCACAAGGAATTCGATGAGCGACTGCAATGGACACAAGGGCACGTACCCCCAAAGAAGGCAGCGTCTTCAGACGTAGAACGGAAAGCGACACAGACGATCGGACCCGATGGCCACCAACGGACCTCAGGAAGTTCGTCAGTGGTAGCGACAGAAAGGAAAACGAAGTCCCGACGCAATCGTTCTACGGACACACGACCATCGTGAACATCAGATTCACGAACCGATACGCCCTCCACGACCAATGCACGAACCGAACCGCAGTTCCTTAACTGGAATCGCACCCATGTATGAGAGCTATGTCTGATCAATCGATCAAGGGCGAGGCAGATTGATTTTGGCGGCCCGGGTGCTGTCGAAGGGTGTCCATGTCAACTTCTTCCGAGTACATATGCATAAACAATACAATCGACAGGAAGCACCTGATCAGTAGAGTACGGAGAGACAAAAGAATACGACCGCAAAAGGGCCACAGATAAGGTGCGATCAAAACCTGTGTTTGGCTCGGAGACATTTTCAACTACATGATATTGATGCACGGTGGTCGGTATTCGCCTTGACCTGGTACGCGCACGGAACCGCACATGCAAAGAAGCAGAGGGACAGTTCTGACATAGATGCAACCGAAGAACGTCTTGCAACACACGTTTGGTTGTATGAGATCTACACCGAATACCATGAAGGGATGCAATGGTGAGAAGGTCAAGCACACGCAAAGAAGGTAGCGTATCAACACATTCTGCCGTCGATCTAAAACAAACACACACGAACGGCCCAGAAGGCCACCATCGTAAGTCAGGCAGATCTTCTGTGGCACAGACTGAATAGTCAAAATCTCGACGTAACCGATCCACGGATACACGACCATCATCAACATCGGAAGCACGAACTGGTATGCCCTCCACGACCAAAGAACGAACAGAACCAGCAAACGCTGGTTGAGATGTAGTAGGTGATGACATGAGGGATGATGAGAAGCCAGATGGAACAAAACCCACAACCGCGTCGCTAAGGATAAGAAACCTGCAAACAAACCTCAGAGAAACCTAACATCTAAAATAAGAAATAGGGTGAAACTATAACTATAAGTGGCATGTAAACTGAACCCGTTGTCGGATGCAGGCATCAGTGGAATCTGGGCAGACCTTGACATTCCCACGAATTAATGGTTTGAAAGACCTGTCACCTTGTTTACAAGGTCACTCAACCGGACAATTGTGGCTGATGTAGCCCGTATTTAACACCCAAATGTGGAAATGATTACATAACATTATCAACGCTGTGCGTGGCTAGCAGCATCCTCTTCACAACTATTCAACTTCGCCAACGTGTCTTTATCAAGTTGTGCCAATCTTTCATCTTCCAGGCGTAGGAACTCGCTTGGATGAGACATCAGTAGTTTCTTATTGAAATCCCTAAGCAGTCGAATGCTGCTCCTCCCTCGACATCGAGACAATGCTTGAACGTATATGTTGAACAATGTTATTCCTCCAGTTGGTGGCAATGCAATATCTACGATTGCATTGTTGATCGTTTGGCCTTGTGAACGATAGTCCGTGAAGGCATACGATGCAGTGAATGGAAACAGTTTTCTTGTAACAGTTTTTTTGGTATTTCCATCTGGTATGGTGAACGTTCGTTGAAGTGGTGTTAGAGGGATGACTCCGTTGTCAAGACCAGGCAAGGTTGGAACTTTTGTGTTTTGAGATTTGATGAGAACGCATACCGGTAGATAACTGAGAGTGACAATGGTATCTGTTCTTGAAAGTACTTGTTCGCGATCGTCCAAGATCATCATAATTGCTTTGATCTCGCCGGAGTCGCCGCAGGAACCGTTTGCGATGTCGAGATCGGTTGCCACATTGAACGTCACCATGACCTTCATGCCAACCGACATCACGAATTTGTCCGGCAGTCCGGCGGCAGACCACCGCTGTGTTCTTATCGTTTGGTTTGCCTCGCGCCGGTCATTGCAAAATGTTCACGCAACGTTAGAGAATGACCTTGAATAGTATCCTTTGCAGGACATATGAAGAGCTGTCCTTTTCTTTGTTTTGTACGTTCACCACACATGGCGGCATTCCACTGACGTCGAACGGAATGGCGGGGTGGAATTTAAATTGCTTCATTCCAAGGATATGATGAGAAGTAGAAGTCCGTAGCTGGGCATGCTGGATTCGAAGTTATAATCAGAGAGCATAGCATTTGGATGTGTTGCGCACGACAATTGCCATGTCGAACGTGACGCAAGAGCTCTAGCCATTCGTCGTCCACAACTCGAACCTGTTGTTTTAAACCAACAATTGTCTCGAATCACTCGTATAGTGAACGTCCGAGGAGGTCGTCCGCTGTTGCTTACAAGGGATCTGATTGCCAATGCAGAGGCTTGTCGCCAACGGTTCGGTGGAAATTGATGGAAATCCGAGTCGCCAACGAGAATGATATTGACTCCGCCGAATGGTAGTTTTCCTCCTTCCACTCCCGCCAAACTCTTTGCCTTGCTCAGAGCTGCTGAGACATGTGATAGAAAGTGGCACGAAACCATTGACATTTCGTTTATGATGAGGTAGTGTTTGTTGTGCCAATGCTTTGCAAGTTTTCTAGCTGATTTCTGTGATCGTTCGTGTCGATGATTGACGAGTGAAATGACTTTGAAATGACTTAAAACCGAACCATTGTAAACAAGGTATTTGCCGACGAAGTGCGGCCGTGCTTTCTAGTATAGTCAAAGGTGGTTGAGACTCAAATGATGTGATTGAATTCGCTGCTTACCCACGCAGAAGGCCAAATGGAGGTAGGTTGACTCAGCAGACAGGTAGGCCGTTCCTCGGGCGGAAGGCCCTAGTGAAATTCTGGCATGTACAGTGAAAGCAGTGTTCGTTGCCATCGTCCTTGGAGACATATTTTTACAAAATTTTCTCCTGTGATTTATAATCAATAGCGAAGCTCAAACTTTTGCGACGCCGCCTTTGACAGCCTACCAAGAAGCTCTAGATGTGATGTCCTTCCACCATCTGCCACAAAGCATCATCGTCTCAGAATGCAAACGATCGCGGCGTGCAGTTTTAATGACTGTACTTACCTATCGACATTGGGTCGGCTAGAGACTCGTCGACGTTGATGTCGTTGGCAAGGATGACAGTCCCGTAAGGCAGGTGGAAGAGGTCCGCAAGCGTGATTTCCTACTAGGTGATCCATGTCCCAGGTGAGCAGGCGCAGCATTAAACAAAGATAAAACACAGCACGAACGTCTCCAGCGAGATATTTCTGATTGGCAAGGAGAGTGTCGTACGCGTCCATCTTAGCCTTGAGCTGTGTACGCAGTAAGTATCTGGGCGCGAGCATCGTCTGTCGTTCCCCCGAACAGCCTGCGGGCATCGCCACAGATCAGAGACGTCGACGCCACCAGATCATAGATATCTATATTTAGTAGAGAAATTTAAGTCAACTTATTACGTAATCATTACATTTTGAGCTGTCCCGACAGGTATGGGTTATGAGGGAGTCGACTGTAGTTAAATCCAGCTTAAATTTAGTCTCTGATTGGCTGGAGCGGCGGGCCGCTTAAATTTTCTCCGGGACCCGCTAGCGCGGGGCCAGGGACACTCGGAACCAATGGTCGGCAATGCGCACGGAGCACGGCAACAGCCCGAACCCCGCCACACGCTCTCCACCGTCCAGCATGAAAGACAATTCAAATTTTCTGCGTCTGCGCGCTCTCGCGCGCCTGCTGCGAGTTATTTCTCGTTGATCTCGGCCGTTCCTGTGTCCCTACGTCGAGACTGGACCCGCACGCCTCCCGCCTGACCTTTCCTTGTGCCGGACCAGGCACCCCGGCCGTACTTTGCCGCACATCCCCGCGGCCGGTTTGATTTAACATAAATTTTTCTGATTATCTATACTTAGTAAATTTCAGTTCCCAAGCGAGCCCGGACACAGATGGGTCATGTAGTTAGACGTCTCGATGGATGCAGCCTGTTCGAACAGGGCTAGTTTCATGGCGTCTATGGGGATCAAAGCATTGCCTTGCGAAGCGTGTTTGGTTGCGATATATCGAGCAATAGCCCGCGATTCATAGAGGATGAAACCATCGTCGTCCTGTGAAAGTAATGATATCATTGGCAATCAAGACATTCCGATATCATCGTCATGCGTACGATGTATGGGACTTGTCCGAAGTTCTCCGAACGGCTGGCGAGCAAGAAAACTGGGAGCCTTGTGTTCACCCTTGACAATGTCGACCATATGGAATTCAAAGGGTATCTTCTTCTCCTTCAGGGCCTACGCGAAGTGTGCAAGTAGATGTGGGATAACCGTACAATTTCAACACCATTTCGTTGATCTGTGGCGGTGGAGAGTTGATGAAGGATATGCAACTTGACAGCACTTTCCCCCTTTTGATCGTGACTGCGTGAGATCGCCACTGATCGCCACTTGGATACATAGAGCCGTGATATCAATCCTCGGTCGGCGGCCTGAGGGTGAGAACCACCACGAGTTAAAAGGTGATGGTAACCGGCAATGATAACAGCTTGCAGAGATGATCATCACTGCGCAGCCGATGTCAGTGTGAACTGGACATCGAGATCTAGGCAGTCGGACACATGTAACGTTGTCTCTCAGCAAGATTCACCTCTGATCGTTTGTCATTGAATTATGACAGAGTGTGGTAAGTGACATGAGATTGCGCAGACTTCCCATCAGACGCACTAGATAAGCTACTGCGAACGCAGCGCTTTGCGGCTGGGGAGTATTCCACTAATCAGACACCCGTCGGCCTCGAGACGGACACGAATGAAATGATAAATCAAATTCTCACCACTGCAAGACCTTTGGATTGAGCTCGGGGTTGTGGGGAAAAACGTAAAAGAAAGTCTCGATTCACTGCCTTCAGACGCACATGTAATCCGAACTCTGGCCGAGAACTCAAGCTCGCGGCTCCGCGCCGACAACTGTGCACAGTGGGACATTAGGAAAATATGTGAACGAGTCAAGACTCACAGTCGAGACGGACAGTCCTGGCTATACTGTACCTTTTTGTATGGATGCAACCGTAACGCGTAACGGGTGGTTGGTTGCTAGTACTACTTTTTTTTAGGCATAACGCAGCCCGGGTTGCTCGCTAATGATAGCAACGTCACACGTAACGGGGGCTACATAGTAAGTAAGTACTTACAAGCAGTGTTTTCTCACTTGTAGTACCTTGTTTGTGGTACTCGACACCGGAATACCTATGATCAGCCAGTGCCCGTTGGTCTCGGTTGCTACGCTTCCAGCCAAATGCTAGTGAACTAGCAACCGGTATCGCCGTAACGCCCCAGGCCTCGAATTCCAAAAAAGGTAGTCGAAATGCACAGCCACTCAAAATTTTCATTTTCATGACATACTTCGATGTCACTATGCGTGTTAGTTCATCCGCTTCCCACCAACCAGTAAGTACTTGTCAAAGGATGACAAAGATCGTATTGCACGCACTGCAACCATTTCAACCAGCGCGCGGTCGGGTGACCACCTTGGCTGCTTGGCAAGAGCTCTAATAGGCGATCCCAAGCATTAATTCGGGAATCAGGATGTGGGCGTCCCGACCGGTCAAAAAACAACTCAATCTCCGATGAATGCATGGGTTTCTACGCATAGCAAAGTGTCCGGGTCCCCCTCTCTGCCTCACTATCGCACCGATCATGTCTACGGTCCATTCGAGGATAATACGTGTGTACCAGGACGCACTGACTCACAAGTTCTCGTTGTCTCTACACCCCTAAGTTTATCTGCCTTTTGATCCACTGGCACCGCACGACGCATGGTAACAATCACAACCGCCCCCACGGTGCTATCCAAGTCCCGATCTTGTTCGAAAAATATGAAACGCTATCCAGAACACCGCTCTTATGAATTCATCAACCGGTCCCGGCATAGGTCACCTTCAGAGTATATAGTGGGTCGGTGGACGGCTTGGAGGGAAGTATCAGTCCATCCAAGTCCTTCATCAAGTGAACACTACCCCACTTCGCCATGGTTATCAAAATTCACGGTCATGCTGTTGCACCCCTCGTCAGGCTAGTAGCCGAAGTGTGCAGGGAGAAGGAAATCCCATACGAAGTCGTCGACGTTGCGGTTTACAAGGGAGAACACAAGACTCTCGCCTTCAAACAGCTCCAGCCGTTCGGTCAAGTCCCATACATTGTGAGAGACACCTAGCTTTCTCGTTTTCACTTGGTCATCGAGGAGCTCATCTGTCTTTCAGGACGATGACGGCTTCATTCTGTACGAGTCTCGAGCAATTTGCAGATACCTCGTCAAAAAGTACGAAGGACAAGGAGTGCAAGACCTCGTACCCAAGGATCCCAAGGGCGAAGCGTTGTTCGAGCAAGCCGCGTCCATAGAGGGTTCTAATTTCTACCCATTCGCCTTGGGCCTCGCCACGGAGAAGATCATCAAGAAGTAATGACTTTCGATCTCCTGGATTTCATGACCACTCACATCATCTTTGCGTAGGCACAGAAAATTGCCTGTGGACGAAGCTAGGGTAAACGAGTATCTTCAAAACCTCAACGCGAAGCTCGATGCCTACAATGACATCTTAGGCAAACAAGCATACCTGGCGGGCGAGGTAAGCCTTCGCTTCACAAGGTTAAACAGTTCAATAACATCTTTGCATAGAACGTCACCTTGGCAGACCTCTTTCATCTTCCGTACGCAGCTATTGTGATTGAAGAACTCGGTTACAATTTGCTCGAAACTAGGCCAAACGTTGCGCGGTAAGATTGCCAGATCATTTGTTCACTACAGAGAATCCATTATTAACCAATTGTGACAGATGGTGGGAAGCGGTATCGACCAGACCAGCATGGCAGGCCGTGAAGGCTAGTGCCTAAACTGCTCCGAAGATATTCATGTGCATTTGTGTTACAATAGAATAAGTATAGAAACTAAAAACGCTCCTATGAATTAACATATTTTTTCATACATCGTTTTCTGGTACTGACGCCCGCGAGGCGATCTTGATCGATCGTAAGTGGGACCTCGCCGAGGAGGGCGCGCCGAACAGCACCTACCATAGCGTATTCTAAGTCTTCGGGGTTCCAGTCTCCAACAAAACATTCTGAACCTTCATCTCAAATGCTATCATATGGTAAGTTGTGAATGCTACGGATTACTATGTTGCATTCCTAGCGATGACATATCAGCATAACGACCTAAGTACTAGTTCAGAGGGCAGCGTGTCATGATGTCATCCAAGTTGCCGTTGTCACGATCTATTCCTGCGATCCCATTCACCGCAATCAGGGACCATCTCTAGATCTCTGTCCAGGTTGAAACGTTCTGTGATCCTTCTGACAACCATCCAGATTCCGACGCATGACATCATCACTTGCAACGCGTCATGGCAGGTCCCACTTTACACACGCAGGCAACTGCCTGCACAAAGGTCAATTTCCGATCTATCCATCGCGCGGCGACCCTGGTCCGTCCAAAAACCAGTGTTTATGCCAACCAAAGTACCGCCCTGCCAGTGGGTGGTGGGTATTCGATGAACACTCGGCAAGGGAGGAGATAATGCATTCCTTACACATGCTGACCGTTGTGTGAGCCCGGTCATGCCAGCACTGCATACCAATCCCACACTAGCACTCTGCGGGCATATCATAGGGTCTATATGCGCAAGGAAAGCCACCCAAAACCTACGAGTACACTCCATAGGCTACCACAGTCGTCACCATAGACCACCGTCGAATCCGGCACCGAGCCTTATCGAGTCGAGCAAGATGTCGTCATGGTCTCCACCCGCTTCCCACATCGCAAAACCTTTCAGGCCGGTCTCCTTGATGTAAGTACCCTTGGCGGAGAACGACTGCGCGTTGTCGAACGACACCATGACCTCCGACGTTTTGTTGTACACATAGGGCTAAACCAGAGAGAGAGAGAGAGACGAAACGATCATTAGCACACCCACAGAGCAAATTGCAAGGATACGAAAAAAGGGAAAGACACTCAACCGTCTGACTGCACGTGTCATAGCGATAATAGATCCCCGGCGCCGGATCCCCAAGCGATGTCAACTTTTGTCAAGAACCCGCCGTCGACGAGCCCCCAAAACTCAAACGTCCCGCCCGGGCCTTCGTGCACCCCACACGAGTCTACGCTGTCCGTATCACCCCATAGATCTCCCAGCGGCTGATTCGACGCATTGAACACCGGGTACGGTGCCAGCTCATCTGTCGCGCCAACAAACGCGTCCGAATGTGGAACACTGAACGAATGCCCGTACGACGCTACCCCGAGCACGATCTTCTCGCGCGGGATCCCTGCAGCGGTCCACGCCGCGACGGCAGAGACGGCCGAACCCTCCTTGTCCGTAGCCGGGGCGCACGTGTCGTTGAGCGGCGCGTTCGGGCCAACGGCGGACGACCACGAGCCCCAGATGTCGTAGTTCATGATGGTGATGTAGTCGAGGACGTCGGCAAACCCGGACACATCCGTCGAAGGTTTACCGGACGCGTCCATGAACGAGGTGACCGCGGTCGCAGCGGAGAGCGTCAGTTCGGCTCCGGTGGGGTCCGCGCGAAGTTCTTGGAGGAAGGAGAGGAAGTTTTGGGTATCGTTGGCGTTGATGGTGTTGCATCCTATGCCTTGATGGTTGGGGTATTCCCAGCTGATACATAAGGCGGTGAGCATTCGTCGAGGCCAAGAGTGGGTAGAAGGACACATACTCAAAGTTGATACCATCTAGGTCATATTCTTCCGCAAAATCTGTGACGGTCTGGACGAAAGCAGTGCGGTTTTCTTGAGTTGCTACGTTGGAAGAGAACCAGATACTGCCAGCCCAACCCCCGATAGCGATATGAGCAGCGACGCCCTTCGCATTGAGTCAACACAAGTTAGTGAACGGCGTGTCACGAAACTCACGTTTGCATGTGCCAAATCCACGAAGTCGGAGAGGAGTGATGGTTCTGATCCGTTCAGGGTCAGACTGTGGACATTTGGAGTTGTGACGCTGTAGCCTGTCAGGGAATATTAGCTACCTTTTCTCAAATTCTAGAATGGCTGAGCGATTGTCAAGTCTACTCACGCAAAAGAATAGATCAGGGTGTTGTACTTGTCCCAGCTGATGGCCGATAGTGGGAAACCTTCCTTAGCATGGAAGCCCGCATACCAAGCTGCCGCGACGGAAGGCGGCGCAACGGAAACCACCCGCTGGAAGACGGACAACATGGTCAAGGAAAGCAATGCGCCCCAAGACCGTGACATGGCTGGTTCTGGGTAACTGAGAACTGAGCGAAGGGCCGAGTGCGCCTATAGCCCCGAGCTTCTTATACGTTGTTGAGCCCCGACTCTGGACGCCGTAAGATGGTGTCGGGTAAATTAAATAAATTGAGCCTTGGCATACCTATTACCGAGATACTTCGGTTCGGTTGAAGTCACGTCGAGACCGAGCGACTACACCACCCCGACCACGATGAGTCTTGTGAAGGCCCCAAGTTGCATGGTCTTGGGGAGTCCAACTTCCTCAGTCAGATCTTGAATTGCTGCTGTGAACCGGAATATATGAATCCTACGGGAGAACGACTCACCAAAGGCTTCTCGAAGCGGTTGATTGCCGCATCCAACTACTACGTCCCAGAATAGAAGTTCAACTTTAACTTCACCACAATGTTGACAGATTCCCGATACTTGGAAGCGTTAATACATACAAGTTCAGTACATGCAACTCATCCAATTTTACATAACCTAAAATTGATACTTACTCTGCGCGGCGACAAGCTGCATTGAAGCTAGAATCTGGAACTCACACATTGGAACTTCTAGGGACCAGATTCCAGAGTGAGAATTGCCATAGGGAATGGTAGACAAGTGTGATGCTGGGAGTAATGATGCATGATGAGTGGGACGGTGGAAGGCCCTCTGACAGTGAGAATCCGTATATGATGTCGTAATCTCACAATGCATGCACTGGGCCATAGTATCCCGAGGGGGTATGCATTATGAGGGTATGCATTCCAGTCGGAGGGGTCTGTGTCACCACAGTCCCACATGCCGAACCGTTGTGTTCTGCGCGAGGATACTATACTAGCACTCTACAAGCACGTCATAGATCTATATATGTATGCCTAAGAAAAACCACCCGGACTCCACGAGTTCACTACATAAGACCAGCAGCGAGAGTGATCGAGTCGAGCAAGATGTCGTTATAGTCCCCACCAGCTTCCCACATCGCAAAACCCCTCAGGCCGGTCTCCTTGATGTAAGTGCCTTTGACGGAGAACGACTGCGCGTTGTCGAACGACACCATGACCTCGGACGTTTCGTTGTACACATAGGGCTAAACGAAAGAGAGAGACGAAACGATTATTACCACAGAGCAGTCAGTGAGGATACGAAAAAGCAAAAGGAAAGTCACTCAACCGTCTGACTGCACGTGTCGTAGCGATAATAGATCCCGGGCGCCGGATTCCCAAGTGATGTCAAGAACCCGCCGTCCACGAGCCCCCAAAAATCAAACGTCCCGCCCGGGCCTTCGTATACCCCACACGAGTCTACGCTGCCCGTATCACCCCACGGATCTCCCAGCGGCTGATTCGACGCATTGAACATCGGGTATGGCGCCAGCTCGTCTGTCGCACTGACGAACGCGTTCGACGGCGGAACGCTAAACGAATGGCCGTACGCCGCCACTCCGAGCACTATCTGCTCGCGCGGGATCCCTGCAGCGGTCCACGCCGCGACAGCCGAGACGGCCGAACCGTCCTGGTCCGTAACCGGGGCACACGTATCATTGAGCGGCGCGTTTGGGCCAACTGCAGACGACCACGAGCCCCAAATGTCGTAGTTCATGATGGTGATATAGTCGAGGACGTCGGCAAACCCGGACACATCCGTTGAGGGGCTACCGGACGCGTCCACGAACGGGGTGATTGCGGTCGCGGCGGAGAGCGTCAACTTGGCTCCAATGGGGTTCGCGCGGAGTTCTTGGAGGAAGGAGAGGAAGTTTTGGGTATCGTTGGCGTTGATGGTGTTGCATCCTATGCCTTGATGGTTGGGGTATTCCCAGCTGGAACACAAGGTGGTGAGTATCCGTCTTGGCCGAGAGTGGGTAAAACTTGAAGGACACGTACTCAAAGTTGATACCATCTAGGTCATGTTCTTCCGCGAAATCTGCGACGGTCTGGACGAAAGCAGTGCGGTTCTCGGGAGTTGCTACGTCAGAAGAGAACCATATGCCGCCACCCCAACCTCCGATGGCGATATGAGCAGCGACGCCCTTGGTTGTCAAGTGAATACAAGTTAGTGAACGATGCGTCACAAAACGCACGTTTGCATGTGCCAAGCCCACAAATTCGGGGAGGAGTGATGGATCTGATCCATTTAGGGTCAGACTGTGGACACTCGGGGTTGTGACGCTGTCAGGGATCATTTAGCACATTCAATTCCTCGTATTCCAGAATGACTGAACGACGAGCTTACTCACGCAAAAGAGTATATCAGGGTGTTGTACTTGTCCCAGCTGACGGCCGAGAGCGGGAAACCCTCCGTAGCATGGTAGCCCGCATACCAAGCTGCCGCGACGGAAGGCGGCGCAACGGATACCACCCGCTGGAAGACGGACAACAAAGTCAGGGAAAGCAACGCGCCCCAAGACATCGTTGGTTTCTGGGTTTCTGAGAACTGAGCTAAGTCGAGTGTACCCGCTGCCACGAGCTAGCAACCCCGAGCTTCTTATACTCTGTTGGGCCCCGACTCTGGACGCTGTAAGTATTGAACCATTGCCCGTTGGGTAAAATTATACAACCTTGGTGCATGCTCATTGCTACGGTGATATTTCGGTGGTTCGGTTGAAGTCACGTCGAAACGGAGCGACCACACACCCCTTGTGAAGTTCCTGCATGGTCTTGGGAACTCTTCCAACTTCCGCAGGAAATTTTTGAAAGTTGGTGCTATGATCCAGAATATATAATGAATCATATGAGAGAACTTTCTCGAGGATGGCTGATTGTCGCATACTACGTCCCGGCGTAGTAGAAGTTCAACTTCAACACCATATAACGGGAGGCAGCTTGGGGAATCGTTCGTTAGCTGAAAGTCAATTCTGAGATAGGATGAGAAAGTAAAAGTGACGTACACGCGACCAGCTTTGTCTCATCATGTGCTTCTGATAAAATCTCACAAGGACCACATGATACTCGATCGATAACCATGTATACGATATTGATATCCCGGGCGGTTCCATCTGCTCGATTGTTCGCCCACAACAATCTCCAACGTTGCGCATTCAAGAGGGTACGTTCACGTCGCTCCTCCAACACCAACTAACGAACCGACGAGACAAGTTTGTTCACCACAGCACCTCCGTATATCAACACGTACTAGATCAACCTAGCAAATCTGTCGAAAACACCATGCCGACCCGCGTCCCGCTCCTCTTCGTACGCACCATCTTTCGCCGTGCAGTAGACATGGTATACTGACCTTTCCTGCGTCGATACGGAAAATTTGCAAAACACCAGGGCACGATGACCTTTGGGTTCCAAGGCAAGAACGGCGTGCGAACGTCCTCGCTGACGGAATGCCAGGAGATCCTCGACGTATTCTTCCGCCACGGACACTCTGAGCTCGATACGGCGCGCATGTACGCCGACGGAACGACGGAGCAGGTGAGCGGGCATGTTTGACTTGAAAGTTGACCGTTGCGTGTCTATATATTTGCTTTCTGTTCGGACGGGCGGCTGGGTGTTGACGTTTTTGCTTTCCCGCGTCCAGGTCTTACCCCGTCTCAGCCTTGGAAACGCTACTATCGACACCAAGTAAGCCAAGACCTTCCCCACTGCTGGGTGCTGTCGGGGCAAAGGCTGATATTGCTACTCACGACCAGGGTGTACCCATCCAAGCCTGGCGATCACTCTCCAGAGAACTTGCGGAGCATCTTCCAAACATCCCTCCAATGCCTCGAACGTGACAAGGTCCGGGTTCTGTACCTGCACGCACCTGATCGGAGCGTCTCGTTCAAAGACACGGTGTACGAGGTCAACGAGTTGTACAAGCAGGGCAAGTTGTGAGTATTGTCCATGTCTGCTTCTCTACTTAGCAGGGCTGACTCGAACTGTTCGCCAGCGATATTTTTGGTCTGAGTAACTATGCGGCGTGGGAGGTGACCTTGGTCTCGCCTTTCTTTAGGTCCTGTCTGAACGCTTGCTTGCACGCGACAGGTCGCCGAGATTGTTGGTATCTGCAAGGCCAATGGCTACGTGCTTCCCAAGATCTACCAAGCGTGAGATCGCTCGTCCTCTTGCTTCGCTGACAGACTGACACATATCATGATAGGATGTACAACGCCGTCACACGCGAGATCGAGACCGAATTAGTCCCTTGCTGTCGCAAGTACGGCCTCCGACTAGTCATCTATAATCCACTTGCGTATGTCCTCATCGCCGATTTCCCGTTCACACTACACGACCCCACTCACGAACGAACTCGCAGAGGCGGTCTTTTGGCGGGTAAAGTCAGCTCCGTCGTCGACCAGGCGCCTGAAGGAGGCCGCTTCGACCCCAGTTCCTCCATGGGCAAGATGTACCGCGCGCGGTACCTCCGACAAGGTTACTTTGACGCGCTCGAGCTCCTCAAGGGCGTTGCCGTACGTTTTCCGTTTTCCGTTTTCCGTCCAAACCCATATCTGTACGCCCACTAGGCTAAACACGACCTTCGCCTGACCGAGATCGCGATGCGGTGGTGCCAGCACCACTCTATCCTGGGCGAAGGAGACGGTGTGATCCTCGGAGCGAGCAGCGCAGCGCAGCTAGAGCAGAACTGTGCGGACTCGGAGAAGGGGCCGCTCCCGCAGGAGGTGGTGGACGCGCTCGACGAGGCGTGTCGGATCGTGAGGGCACAGGGGAGTACGCCGACGTATTGGCGATAGGTTTAGGGGATAGGGAGGGATACTTGAAGGAATATCCATCTCGTCAATGGATGATTCGGATGACAGGGAAGGCGAAACTGCTGTCCAAATTTGTAAGTGAGTATTCAGTTGACTACAAAGTTACGTCACGGGTCGGGGTCTCCTCCGCGGACCGTACAAGTTGCACCAAATATTCCGAGTCGTCGTTGGAACCGGAGGCCGAAAGGAGAACATGAAACACCATACATACCTTTTTAGTCGAGGTCAAGTCAAAGACTTGAAGTTAAACTTGGGTGCCACACACAAGTCCATATCTTTGCTCCTCTGGGACTGAGGCGCCAGGCTGCCAAGTGATGGGAGTCTGAACTGAGTGAGGAACACGTGTATCACGTTTCATGTGTCCAGCACACCTGCCCGAGGACCGCCGGGGGTCGGGTCGGATCTCCGAGCGACCAGAAGTAGAAGGATGAGCTGATTAATACGTTTGAAAGATATTTGATCCGGACTCTTAGGAATCCCTTGGTCCGTCCGATTTGAGGGAGTGCGTTGATCTCTGAGCGCTGTGTGTAGCTGGTGGCAGATTTATTCCTGCGCGCCGTCATCGCATCTATGTAGTTGCCGTTATAGTAAACAACCGAGTGTCTAGAAGATGGCGAGCTAGTCCTCAGGATGTAGATAACGTGCCGCGTACCGTGAGGAAAATGAGTTTCGTAGGCTGAAGATCATCATACTACACGTGGATGAGTACAAGTACATACAAAGGTCGCATTAGTATCTCGTGGTATCATTGCCGCCGTCATGTGTCGTGATGATATCCGATAGAAAGGAAAAGATGGAGTGGAAAAAACAAAAGTCCCACCAAACGAAACAAGAAGATAGCAAGAGAACATCGTCCATTGTCCATCGTCCATCGTCGACTCCGAGATCAAATACCATGCGCGAATTAGTTGTTCATGTCCTCAATGAACCGTCCCCGATCGCCACCAACGAGAGTCGCGGCCTGCTTCTTGCCAATCGAGGGGACCAACGAGCTCCAGCTGCGACCCGACTCCTTTGAGCCCGAGGCTGTGGCCGACAGTAACTGTTCCGATTCTCTCGGGGGAGCCGTCGGAGCCGTCGGAGCCGCCGTACCCCGACCCTCCTCTGCCTCCTTCTCCGCCTGTTCCTTAAGCAACGCCTCGCCTCTTACGCGCAGATACTCCTCTAGCAGGACTGCATTGCGCGAGTTGGCCTTGTACATGGCAATGACGACGTCCCCAACGAGCGGGACGAGCCCCCCACAAGCAGACACTACGTTGTTGAGGACCATGCGTGCGACGAGCCACTGCGGCAGATCGGCCTGGAGGGCCTTGCGCAGGACGAGGGTGTAATTGAGGGCGGCGCACGCGACGTCGCCTGCAACGGGCACGAGGCCGAGGACGGCCGCCCATCCGAAGCGGAGGCCACAGAGGTTGAAGGACTTGTCGAGGCACCGTGCACGGCGTTGAACGGACTTGAGGATCGCAGTGTCGCGTGCAGATATACCGGGTGGGGCATCGCGCTGTTGGACGAAAGAGCGTGAGTTCAAGCCCGCAGCCGTGCGGGCCCGAGGCGAGTTGCTTACCCTTTTGCGACGCTGTTTGCCCCTGGCGTCGTTGTAATATTCGTACACTGGATCTGCTGGAGTGTATTGTTCCAGGTGCTTGCTGAAGAGCTTGACACCCATTTTCTGCATGTATGGAGAGGACATGACTGTTGAATTCAATCGGACGGCTTTTTCAAACTGCCACTGTGGACCCTCAGTGTCTCGTGTACGTCATCGATCAAATAGTACGACCTAGCACAGCCTCCCTGCAGGGCTGCGCGTGGCCAGAGTCACTTCTTTGCACCTCATCCACAATTATGATTCTATCAGAAAAATACGTACAAGATAGTTTCCACAGCTATCTCAAGTCTTCGCTGACCCATGCAAAGGTAGAGAGACTCATCGAGCCAGAAGTGCTTGCGAGTGCGGAGGGGGACCTGATGATCTCGGGCAAGTGATTCAGACCCTTCTTTAGCGAACCCCGCTAATTTCGTATCCTGACGACGACTCTACTAGGTCCCGCACTTTGTCTTTATTTCGCCGCCCTCCGCTGCACTACCGTCCCACCGTCCGTGCCACTTCCCCGCAGTTCTAAAACTGATCCCCCGCGTGACCTCACCGAATCCAACTGTCCACCCACCTTCCTTGGCTTTCTCCGCGTGTGGGCCTCCGCAGTGCCCAAGATCCAAGGCCTCGCACCGGAATACCAGCACGACCTCGCACGCATCATCTGTGGCCTCGATCCTCTCAGCGAGCCTTTCAATCCCGCTATCTCTGGGATTGCAGCCGATCTCCGCGCAGTCGCGATCGAGATATCGCAAAGGCGTTCGTTCCAGGACAGATACGCCAGTGATATCCAGGCAGCACTCGACGCGGGCGGACAAGGCGCCTCCCTCAAGGTCAAAACCTCTTTTGTACCCCCGCCTGCTTACGACGGCCCATTCTCGTCAGCGTCTGATAAGGATAAGCTCAGCACCGCCTCCCTGTACTTGCCGCGCTCGCACTCACCAGCCTCTTCTGTGTTCCCCCCGCGCACCCCCTCCCCGGTGCTGTTCCCACAGGGTTCCCCCGCGCTAGAGCGCATCCGCCAGATCCTCTACGCCGCACTCGGCGACGTCCTCGCAGACAATGCCTCCCTCGGTCGTCTCCTCAAAAGTGACCCACCCCGCGCATACTTTGCCTCCGTCGCCCTCGCGATCGTCGAAGTAGGCACGCGCGCCGTGAAGCCTGACGGATCGATCGATGGTGGGTTCGGGTTGCAAATAACCTTAGAAGAGTGCCCCGACGCGCTCCTTCCGCTGATGACCGAGCTTGGGGATATTGGAAAGAAAATGAAGAAGATCAGGCAGCGGGATACGGAAGCAGCGATCGAGGCGGCGCAGCGAGGCGAGGAGCCAGGGATCACGCGGCTCGAGCATCTCGAGCGGATATTGCAGGAGGGCGTGGGGTACGATCGGGGTGTTGCGTGCTCGAGCGCGTGTGAAAGAGTCAATGGCCATGGCGGGTGTGAGCATCTCGTCCGGAGGGAGAGCGTCGAGGGGCGGACGGTCGCGTTTTCGAACCGGATTAATGCGCTTGCGCTCAACATCGCCAAGATCAAGACGTTCCGCGACAGACAGAGCGAGGTCTTTGAGATCCTCTCGGCTGTGTGTGGTAGCTGATCGAGATCAATGGTCGACGAGGGGAACCATGAGTAAATCAACGCTGATGCTGATGACGATCTTTCTAGATGATCCTGCAAGCTACTGAATTTTGTGTATCAATATAACAGATCCGTGTGTCGCTATCATCTCTCCGTTCTCCTTCGTAGTGCCATGACCGCTATTGCTACCCCATCGTTCTTCCATGTTTCTGTACCTGAGAATTCACTCGTATATACCACTCTCATTGTCAGCCTATGCGCACCATTAGACTCCAGTGCGCAACGGGCACACATATGCACATCCAAACCAAAATGCTTACCAGGCCAAGATGCACGCTCGTACGAACCAAGTTCTGCCTGTGAGCCAATGACGGCGAAACTAGTCTGAGGGCCATTATGTGGTCCTCGTGCGAACTTGATTTCTCGTTGGTACAATTGAAGGCTCTCATTCAGAAAATTCCACATCTTCTGTTTCTTTTTTTTTCTGGCTTTTTGGAAAAAAAAAAAGGAGGACTGGAATTCTGCTTGATGAATTTCGAGCACCATCGTGCGTTTGTCGCTTCGAGGAGGTGGAGGTGGAGCAATCCGAGGGTAAACGAGTGGTCAAAAGTAAAGCCCTTCGAGGGCGTCAGGATGTAGGA
Organism: Leccinum olivaceopallidum; assembly: GCA_038091775.1. Lineage (NCBI taxonomy): Eukaryota > Fungi > Basidiomycota > Agaricomycetes > Boletales > Boletaceae > Leccinum > Leccinum olivaceopallidum. The sequence continues at coordinate 30,527 of JBBPPC010000089.1, read as the reverse complement.
ATGGTGCGGGGTCGCGTCTTGCATAGGATCCAGCGTGTCGCAAGGTGGAGGGCCATACATGGGTCCCGGTCAAGCTTAAGGTCGATATAAAGCCTACTAGTCGTGAGAATTTTTGAGAACTCTCACTGTTACGTCATCCTTTGAATTATTCGGAATGACTTCCGAGGACTTCTTCACTATCTCACTACAAACATAGATCGAAACTCGCAAGGCCATTTCCTTTGGCTCTATTTCCGTCGGAAGGACATGCTGCACATGCCATCGGATCGGTCATCCCGATGCCGCCGGCTCAGAACTTGGTGGCGTCCTCGCTAGCCCCTGCTACTGCCAATATATAGATGAAAAGAAGCTCGGAATATCAGACATGCCGTTGGGTGGGTTCATTTCTTCCCGTTGGCGTTGGAACAGAAGTCCCGTTGGCGTTGGCGTCGGAATATGACTCCGTCGGCTGCCTTCATGCGCCTATACATTGATAAGTTGACTCGGACCATCTTATCCTGTTCGACAATAACGCTTGCAGAATCTTCCACTCATTCAATGAGGACAAAGTGAATGCAAAGGCGAGTGCGGGATTACGTACCCACGCCTGTCAGAGTGTCAGACTATTCCAGCGTTCATGGATGCGACTGACTCCACCCAGGTCTGATCATCTACTGCTCTTTGGCGTCCTTCCGTCGGGTACGAACCTCACTAGAAGTTTATTGAAACTGCCTGCCTCTCGTTCCGTCGGCTCGCGGATTTTTGACAGCAGCCCACTGGCGTTCGCGACAAGTAATGGCAAGATGCCCATCTCCGGCGGCAACTACCATTATGTACCGTCGGGTGAGTGACAGGCCTCTCGTGTGAGCTGACATCGTGTCGAAGCATCCGTCGCTGGCTTCTCAGATCGGCAACACATGGTGCGTACTCGACGTACCAATCTAATCGGGTCAGAGGTCGATCCGCGACTCTGCGCTGGCCGCCGCCGACGGTCCCCATTTGTAGGTGGAACTCGTCCCGTTGACTTGGTTTGAACATTCATGCATATTTTTATTGCAAGTATATTCCTGTTGGTGTAACATCTAACGTCCCTCTAACCCATGTAATAGTTGAGCGTGCGCGTGACACGAGACTCGGTGTAGTACACCAGTCGGGCAAGGCTACCTTGCGATCACACGAACCATGCCCGTAATCGAGCCCCCAAAGATGGCGTCTAGCGCACTCTGATCCCTCTGTTACTCTTGTCGATTACCATCTGCACCGGCCTTCCCGAACTCCTTGGACTGGTTCCTACAAACGAAGGCATTGCTACATAGCCTGACCTTCATATAAAGAAGCAGAATATCAGGTCCCTGATGCGGCGGCTTCAAGCTTCTACACCGTAGGTGCCGCCCTTTTCCAAGTTTCCAACTGACGTAAGAATCGATGTCAATTCGTGCTCCACAATCGTTGCAAGTATGTGAGCCTAATTGCTAGTGCGAAATCACTTACTCTTTTTTTTTAAAAATTTGAGACATAAAAGTCGGTAAGTTGAAATACTGTTTCAAAAGAGAGCGAGTAAACAGGAAACCCACAAGGCGAGGTATGAGTTGGATTAGACTGCATTAGCACGCCATTGAAATACTTACACACAGACACCATTCAGTCCCCGTGATACTAAAAAGGGGGCACGTAAAGTCATGGATGCGACTGACTCCACCCAGGTCTGATCTACTGCTCTTTTGCGTCCTTCCGTCGGGTACTACGCACCTCACTATGAGTTTAAAGCAGCCTGCCTCTCGTTCCGTCGGCTCGCGGATTCTTGACAGCTTCCCACTGGCGTTCGCGACAAGTAATGGCAAGATGCCCATCTCCGGCGGCAACTACCATTATGTACCGTCGGGTGAGTGACAGGCCTGGCGAGCGTCTCGTGTGAGCTGACATCGTGTCGAAGCATCCGTCACTGGCTTCTCAGATCGGCAAAACCTGACGCGTACTCGACACACCAATCCAATCATGGGTCGGAGGTCGATCCGCGACTTCGCGCTGGCCGCCACCGCCGGTACTTGTGAGTGGAACTCGTCCCGTCGACCTAGTTTGAACGTTCGTACATATTTTCATTGCAAGTATATTCCCGCTCGTGGAATCTAACGTCCCATTAACCGACGTGAGAGTTAATCGTGCGCATGACACGAGACTCGGTGTAGCACACCAGGGGGACAAGGCTACCTTGCGACCACACGAACCATGGTATAGCATAGGTCCCCAATGGCGGTTTGCTTCTACATTGTTGGTGCCCATTTTACAACCGATGTGAGAATCGATGCCAAGTCGTGCCACACGACCGTTGCAAGTATGTCAGCCTAAATGATTGTACCTGCTAGTGTGAAATCACTTATTCACTGTTTCATGTTGCTCCGGTGGAAAAAAAAAAGTGACAAAAGCGGGTCGTGGACGCTACGCTATGCAAGTCACCGTAGAAGATATACAGAGTATAGAATGATAGGATCTCTATCAGCTCCTCCTCGAGCCACGGGTATCCAGCCACACGTAGAAGCACCTAAGCGCTAAACCGTGGGTCGCCACGCATGTCAGCATCGGGTCTATCGACCGCATTAGGAGCTAAAATGAAGCATACGAATGGGTGGAAGGTCACGGTAGTCAACCATTACGACTCGAAGAATATCTATATGAAACGTAGACAGCGCTATTTATTCATTCTTTCAAGTGATTTGATGGATGCAGTTAGTCGACGAAACTGGTGCTAATGCCGCTCGGTAGTCAGGGCACGTGCAGACGAGATGAGTCTCAAAAGAATATATAGAGTACATGGAACGCAGAGACATACTAGTTATGTTTACTAGTTCATATCGTAAGAGCGTCATGCCTTCATGATTTTCCCGAAACATCTATGCATTTCACACTAGACAGGCGTGCCGGCTTGCCAGCCTGGAACGGGAACAAGGTAACCCAACACCAAAAAAAGTTGTAAAAAGAAGAATTACGTCGTGACAACGACGGCCAACTATTATCACGCCTCCTGCCTTCCCTAAGTTCCCTTCTCCATCATGGTACGCCCCAGATTCGGAAGTCCCGGGGATCTTCGTCGAGGCGTTCAAAAGTCTTGCAAACCCATGGAGATTTTACTGCAGAGTTCAACATCAACTGTGTCTGGGTCGATTGGGACGACAACGTTTCGAATGTTGACTCTTGTTGTGCACCTTTCGATTTGTGTGTTCGGTAAACAATACTGCTTCAAATGATAGCGAGAAAACGAAAACAGGAAATCCACCAGGCAAGGAATGAGTTGGAGTAGAGCGCATCAGCACGCCACATGCAAGGAGGATGGCTACAGGGGAATGTTGCAGCCAATTTGTTTGGGGCCATCGAAATACGCAAGGACACCATCCAGCCCGAGAAGAAACGGAAGACAGGCCACGTACGGCGAAGACGTCACCCAAGAAAGAACACGTGTGGTAGGCAGAACAACTAAGCAACAAAATCAATGCGAAGTGGTCGATCGGGTGCTCGATCATGCAACCAGGATCGACACTTGGTGAAATGGTATGCCGTGATGCGCGCTGGCGGACAACACATCTCCACAACGAAGAGCACTTTGTCCACGATGAGTATTCGCTCGTCATGCAGTTAAACGATCAATGTTGATTTCACGGCGCCGAGGATATGTGAGCAACGAGGTTGATGGTGATGAGAAGGGAGGCAGGAGGATTATCGTTCCTGACTAAGGATAATTAGATGCCCATGCTTGGAGGGAAAGGTTGGCATGGTTGACCCGAACATAGTTGTATCAGCGGCGATCTTCACCTGCTCGCGATGTACCCAGCACTGTCAAGATCAGGTTTAGCCGTATCATTCTCATAACATCCAACTCAAGACACCATACCATCAAAATGACAATTCACTTCTCTTTCGTAGCTGGATAAATGCGTGAGATCCACATAAGCGCAGGAACGATTCCACCGAGACATCCATATATGCAAAGTAAAGCCTATCTGGCAAGAGCGAGGCAAAAGTCGACACCATCCAGAAGCAGAAGAACTGAATGTATATAGACTTACAAGTAGACAGCTCGACCAGCGTTGTGGAACAAATGCTCGCCCCAAGGAGCATCAGTGCTTGTCCCAATAGATTCAGGTGTTCCGAGAGAGGGGATCGGAAATAATCAGCGACTTAGAGCTCCGCCGGGAGGACCGTCGCGCAAGACCAATTCCACCCTGTAGTGACGCCTGTTGATCTATACTTGAGTCCATCCTCGGAGAGACCCGCGCTCCGTCGGTACTGCTTGCACGGTTCCGAGTCTATCCGGAAAGCAAGGGGAGCAAACTACGATCACAGACCACCTTCGACACCGTCCACTGATAAATGTCTCAACCCAGCACCTACGAGGACCATGAGGACTGAAGACTGGCACCACCAATACGGACCGCAGCAAATTTTTATTGACGATTGGTGGATCCGATACGCAGTTGCTATACCACGATGGGCCGACCGAAGACACCAATCGCACAGACATTCTCCAGAAGTCGATCCGACGGCATTGAGTTGTCGTAGATGCCGGTGGAAAGGGATCCTTGCTGGCACCAATGTAGCGGGAGACATGGTCAAACGGTGCTGCTTTATAGCCGATGGGTGTCAACGAGCGACCTGGGATCCGGATCCGACGGAAGGAGGGGAGGGAGAACAAAGCAATGGGCATGGACTTTGAGTGCCGACACGGACGCATGCACGTATGGAAAACCCACGTCATCAACCCTTCCCAGTGAGATTCTCGATGCGATGACATGCTGACGACGAGCGAGGGTGGTCAGACTCGGACATCTCCAGAGGGGCAAGGTGGGGAGGGTGAGGGTAGATGGGTGCACGCATCGATCAAAGCGGCGGGCCGACAACGTACAGCAACCGGTGTGCCCTCTCGTCGAATGGGAGTGCACGGTGGTCGTGTCATGCTCTCCTTGCGATGATGGTGCATGCATGCAGGCCATGCACGGGCGTGTCAGTGCAGGTGTGTGCGTCAGGCGAGGCGAGTGCGAACGGTTTGGATGGCAAGACAAGGGCGAGGGCACGCGAGGGCATCCGTCCATGCGTGCGCATGCGCAGCGGGCGAGATGGTCAGGTGAGGGCGAACGAGGGCGGGCAAGAGCGCCTGGGCAGACCATGTACACGCGTGTCGGGAGGGCGAGGGCGTGGGCCTATGAGCCAAATATGACGAGTTAGCAATATCAGACCTATCCTCCGCTCCCGAAACGCAGTGTTGATCCTCCCAATGACCAGGCGGTTTCCCCAGACGGGAGACGTCGAACAAACCGACACGAGCCTACAAGACTTCAGTGTCACCAGCAGCAGATCGGATAAACGTGCTACAGGTAGTACTCCGAATGGAGGAATCTACATGCAAGAGGAAGCACTCACGCGCGCGCTGGAGCGAGAACAGATAGAGGGGAAGACGGCGTGAATGAATGGTGACTCGTGTTGAATGTTGAACTTTAAGAATTATGGCAATGGTCGGACGTTCCGGCTACCCAATTCAATGGCATTGGCATCTATGAGACGAGAACGCTGCGCGCGAACATCCCGTGGCCCAACGGTTGGAAGTGCAAACGCCGGCGCCAACGAACACCAACGGAAATGACAACACGACGGCATTATGTTGAAAGTATTTTCGCGAGGCGCTAGAGACAGACCTGATGGAAATGTTGGACATCCTAGCTCGCCGACGGAAACAGCTGAAAGGGCACGCTCATCATGCAAAATCTGGGAAGCTTTCATGATGAGTGATGGGAAGTTACTCAGATCCAATTGTCCGCGATTACGTGGTACTATTCAAATCCGGAAATGAATACAGCATGGTCGAGCGCGAGGCAGTTCAAGTTCTCACATGATCAAAGAGCCATCCTCCGGTAACTTAAAGAAAAAAAAAAGGATTTGAAATTCAGGGATATCCCGATTGTGCCAGTCAACGCCCTGCTTCTGTGAGAAAAACGTGTGCACCGCTACTACGACCTCGCCTGCCTTGGGGCGTTGCTGTGGGCGCGCTGACCAGCACTGCACCATCAGCTTCCAATGCTCGTTTCGAATTGTCCCACACTCTGGACGAGAGGGAAATTCATGCGTCGTCAACTTCAGAACAATTACCTGGTAGTCCGTCTTTGCCTTCCACGGCACATCGCCGGACAACACCTACCGGAGAAATCAGGGTAATACATCAGGGTATCGAGGAACATCCTTACCTCGAACATCATACACCCGAACGAATAAATGTCTCCCGATGGGTGCGGTTTGCTTCCAGAGAGTCTCTCAGGTGCTGCCCATTTCACCGCTCCTGGTTTGCTCGAGTTCGACAATCGTTGCAAGTATGTCAGTCCAGGCTGCAATTTCTCGATCGTGCATGCCAATCCGAAATCGCTGATTCGCGGTATTTGGTCTTCGTCGATTAGGACATTCCCCTGGTAAAATATGAGAAAACATCAAACCAAAGCTGTGGTTATGGACGTACGCTATGCAAGTCTCCATGGAACACGTCGTTTGAATGAACTACGACATCATTCCGATAAGAACAAGTGGGATCACAACGCAATTTCAGAAGACGCACGATATTCTAGGCCAGATCCGATGCCATGCACCTGCACATCTTCAGTATCGTGGGGTTGGAAAAAGAGGGAGTTATGACTAACCAGCTGCAGTCTCTCGACTAGTGTGAAGGTCTTATTCTTGAGAAAAGAGTGCAAGGTCCCGTGTGACATCCAAGGAAACACCACACCGGGTATTGGTCCAAAGATAGTCGCCACACCGAGCAGTGGAACAAGATTAGGATGCTCGAGTCTTCTCAAAAGACCGAGTTCGCGACGCATCTGCTAGCAAGTATTAACAAATGAAGAATGGTACATGGAATCGAGTCGACCTGGCCGTTCGTGCAATTCAGTAGCCTCTGGTTCTCTTCTGCATCTTCAGACTCAAAATACCTGAGAACCTTCACGGCGACCTAGAAGAGATGAGCATAGCATTGGCCAGCAAGAGCAGAGCAAATCACCGAGGACGAAGACCCGGTCCTGCATTTGTAAACGTCACTGAATGCACCACCAGTCAACCGAACGGCAGAATCCCGTTCAATTCGATCTGTGAGGTCGACCAGCGGACGGCCTTTGACAAGGGACCTAGGTACAAAGGATCGGTCATATTGGCGAGTGGCCTAGAACCTGACAATGTGAGATTCACCTGGATGATGAAGAAGACATCGGCAATGATTGGATACTATTCTGTGGGAGGGGACGACAAGACGACAAGAGGGGAGGGATGGAGTCGAAGAGGAGACCGTCCGCACAGGAACCACGTGGGGTACAGCGAACATTGCCAACCTTGTGCCTCATGTTAGCACGGTGCACTTATGCTGTAGTATGTACATTGCATGATGCGCCGGCAGCAGGCACGGAAAGCAAAGTTGAAACTAAATGCGGTGTGACGCTGATAAGTCTTGTGCGATGTAAGTGCATTTGAACGTCTGCCTACCTCCCTCCCTCCAGCCCGTACATAATAAACGACGCCGACAATGGCGCATACATCCTCAATAGTCCGTTTTCACTCGAGTTACACGGAAGAGCATAGCATTAGATTCAGGTGCAACTGTGAGTCAAATATCGTCACTTGGCTGAAATTGATTTCCCAATGACCGCAAGGTTTTCTTCGATTCGAATCAGACCCAATCGGTGTCATGCAACTTACACGGAAATGTCATGTTAAGCCTCTAGAGAACTTGATCAAACTGACACACCCACCTGGTGAGGTCAAACTTTGACGCGGGTCTCTCTGGGTTAGGAAGCGATCGCGTCATGAGGCTGCTCGGAGATGACAACCGCGCGGTCATTTGCCAGTGGCATCAGATTCGCCTTGCTTTTACCAGCATGATCAAGAACGGACTCATACGAGTCGATGGAACGAATTACGAAGATAACTTGATCCTCGAATGTAATCGATATCTGACAGATGAAGGGAGTGGAAAGGGATTTGACGTGTGCGGCAGACTGTCTTGTGTGTGAAGGGTGCATGGGTGAGTGTGCTTCGCAAGAAGGCTATCTTTCGTCATGCCTCTCTCCCATGCAGGTTCTGACGTCTTTATTGTAAACGATAAAACTCATCGGCCATTACCCCAGTATGCATGGATCGCCTGTCGTGATGCATCTTGGCGTCGCCAACGCCTATGGGATTCGCCAGAGGCATGACCTATGGATGTCGTAGGAGCCCGTGCGAAACGGGTAATGCTCAAGCGAACCAGCGATAGAACGAACGAAGAAAAAAACTGATTGACGAACGAGATTCACATCCGATGGAAGGAGGAATAAAGTTGCTGGCATGAATGAGCGTGGATCGGCAGGACGACAGTCTACCTGACTGGATTGGTGCATGTCAGTAGAAGGCTAGGAGGCCATGGTCTTGAGCGCTTCTCACATACACGTTTTGATGACTTACGAAAGACCCTCTTTGAACGGGGAGACCCTACGACAAGGTACGTTCTGACTTCTGACTACCGATGGTTGGAACATTTTGAAGCGGGGTGGTCGTTGTTCCAGTTGGATCAATATTTAGTAATACTTCAGTATGTTGGGCAGCACCGCCATGCCTAACAGGGATACTACGGAGATTCAGCACCTGATCCAACGGTGACCGGTGATTGGTGAGATTCAGATTCCATAAAGGGAGTTTAACCATGGTATGTAAAAAAAAAAAAAAATGAAATTCGAGGATGTCCCGATCACGCCAGTCAACGTCCTGCTTCTGTGAGAAAAACGTGTGCACCGCTACTACGACCTCGCCTGCCCTGGGGCGTTGCTGTGGGCGCGCTGACCAGCACTGCACCATCAGTGCATCAGTTTCCAATGCTCGTTTCGAATTGTACCACACTCTCGACGAGAGGGAAATCCATGCGTCGTCAACTTCAGAACAATCACCTGGTAGTCCGTCTTTGCCTTCCATGGTACATCGCCGGACAACACCTACCGGAGAAGTTAAGCTAATGACCATCAGGGTATCGGGGAACATCCTTGCCTCGAACATGGTACACCCAAACGAATAAATGTCTCCCGACGGGTGTGGTTTGCTTCCAGGCTTCAGCCGTTCGGGTGCTGCCCATCTCACCGCTCCTGGTTTGCTCGGGCTCGACAATCGTTGCAAGTATGTCAGTCCAGGCTGCAATTTCTCGATCGTGCATGCCAATCCAAAATCGCTGATTCGCGGCATTTGGTCTTCGTCGATCAGGACATTCGACTGGTAAAATGTGAGAAAACTTCAAACCAAAACTGAGGTTATGGACCTACGCTATGCAAGTCTCCATGGAACACGTCGTTTGAATGGACTACGACATCAGTCTGATCAGATGAACGGGATCATAGCGCGATTTCCGAAGACGCACGATATTCTAGGCCAGATCCGATGCCATGCACCTGCACATCGTCAGTATCGTGGGGTCGAAAAAAGGGGGAATCATGACTAACCAGCTGCAGTCTCTCGACTAATGTGAAAGTCTTGTTCTTGAGAAAAGAATGCAAGGTGCCGTGTGACATCCAAGGAAACACCACACTGGGTATTGGTCCAAAGATGGTCGCCACACCGAACAGTGGAACGAGATTAGGATGCTCGAGTCTTCTCAAAAGACCGAGTTCGCGACGCATCTGCTGACAAGTATCAACAGATGAACAAATACAATATCAGTGCATGGAATCAAGTCGACCTCATTTTTTGTGCGATCCAGTAGCCTCTGGTTCTCTTCTGGATCTTCAGATTCAAAATACCTCAGGACCTTCATTGCGATCTAAAAGAAATCAGAATATATTGACCAGCAACAGCAGAGTACCACACCCAGGACGGAGACCCGGTCATGCCGCTGAACTTGCATTTGTAAACGTCACCGTGTGCGCCACCAGTCAACCGAACGGCAGAATCCCGTTCAATTCGATCTGTGAGGTCGACCAGCGGACGGCCTATGACAAGGGACCTAGGTACAAAGGATCGGTCGTATTGGCGAGTGGCCTAGAACCTGACAATGTGAGACTCACCTGAGTGATGAAGAGGGCATCGGCAATGATTAAATATTATTCTGTGAGGGGAACAGAGGATACGCAGCTCCCACTTTGAGTCGTCCGCAGTGCGCACAGGAACCGTGACCACGTGTGGCGTGGGTACATCAAGCGCTGTTAGCACGGTTAAGTGTGCTGAGGCTGTGCGAGGTACGAGCACAGCATCTTGATGATGAGTCTAGGTTTAATAAGTTTGAAGGTGATTCGAACTCGAGAGCATACTTTGCACGGTGTATCGCCAGCAGACATGGGATGCAAAGTTGAAATGCTGTGTGACGCTGATAAGGCAATGTAAGGACGTCTGTCGTTTCCCTCCTCTCACGGCGTACATAATGATCGATGCTGGCGTTCTGGCAAAGATAGTGTCACTGAAGAACACGGTCTCACCGACGCCGATCGTAGCACATAAAGTGAAGTATTATTCATTTCGCTCGGATGTACACGGAGGAGCCCTGAGGTAAGCTGACAGGACAGAGAGCGGAATACCAACGGAAATGATAGGCATTGGATTCAGGCGCGCCTGTGAGCCACTGGCAAATATATCACGAGTAGGTTAATTGAGGGAGATTGATTCCGCGACGGCTGGAAAGCTTTCTTCAATTCGAATCAGACCCAATCGTTGTCATGCAACTTACGCGAAATCGACATGTTACTGTAAGTCTCTAGATAACCTGATCAAACTGACACAATCACCTGGTAAGGTCGAACTTGGACGCGGGTCTCTCTGGGGAAGAGATTGCGTCACATGAGGCTGCTCGGAGATCACAACCGCGCGGTCAATTTGCAGAAATAGATCCGACATTGCCAGTGGCATCAGATGCGCCTTGCTGTTACCAGCGTCTGCAGGATCAAGAACGAGTCGATGGAACGAGTTACGAAGATAACCTCGAACGTAATCGATATCTGACAGATGAAGGGAGCGGAAAGGGAGTTGACGTGTATGAACGGCTACGACAGACTGTGTGGAGGGTGCACGGATGAGTGTGCTTCGCAAGAAGACTATCTTTTGTCATGCCTCTCTTCCATGCAGGTTCTGACGACTAAAGCCTTGATCTTTACTGTAAACGTAAACGGAGAAAATTATGGGCCATTACCCCAGTATGCATGGATCGCCTGTCGTGATGCATCTTGGCGCGCAAACGCCTACGGGTTTCTCCAAAGGCATGACTTATGGATGTCGTAGGAGTCAGTGCGAAACGGGTAAAGCGCAAGCGGACTGGCGATGAAACGCAGAAAAAACTGATTTGACGAACGAGATTCACATCCAACGGAAGGAGGAACAAAGTTGCTAGCATGAATGAGCGCTGGATCGGTAGGACGACAGTCTACCTGACTGGAATGGTGCATGTCAGTGAAAGCACGTTTTGATGACTTACAAGTTACGAAAGACCCTCTTTGAACGGGGAGACCCCATTACCCCTACGACAAGACCATGGCTGGGTACGTTCTGACTGCCGACGGTTGGAAGATTTTGAGGCGGGGTGGTCGTTGTTCCAGTAGTGAGTTCCAGGCCGACGGAAAGTTGAAGTGTTTGAACGATCAACAAGTCGCCGAATTCAATCGTTGACCTCCACATTTCGTCACTCGTGACGACAATTAATTGTTCTGAACCACCAACTTACTTAAAGTTCGCACAACTCGAGCTATAAATTGTAATGGACGAGCTCAAGAAACGGGCATCGCTCATCGACTTCAACGAGCCCTACGACGTCCGAGCTCACGAAGACATCTTCAGTTCAGTTCACCCACTACCGCAGCCCTCCCTTGTCACTGACATTCGCCATCCTAACGCGACAGATCTCAACGACGCTCTTCCTCCCCAAGACGCGTCTTCCACGGATCTCCCGCCCGCCCTCGTATTCTACTGCGCCCGCAACATCCTTTTGCCGACCTTTGTTATTGGACAAATCCCCGATTTGCTCAACCTCCTTTCCCTTGTCGAGACCTTTCGCCAGTCCGCCGTGGTCAAGTCCGACGAAGTGCTCGAATGGCAAACGTATTACGAGCGGGCGCGGAGCCACGAGCGGGAGCAGGACGTAAGACTGCTAGCTGCGAACGAAGTGCGCGTGTTGAAGGGATTCTTGAACAGGAAGGATGCACAGCGGAGGGAGTACATTGTTTTGGTTCGAAGTCTCATCTTGCTCGTGAGTGGTCCCCCTGCTGCGTTCGCGAAATGACATCATTGACGTTGTCGTTCGGTGTCCGGTCTAGTACATTCATTACTTGTGGACCGCGCCCGAGTCGTGTCTGATGTGGAAGAAATTCAACGATTTCTTCCCGGGGTCGATAGAGGGTTATGATGGGCCCTCCCAGTTACTCTTCCACGACGATCTCTCCGAGGACGAGAATGTGTATTTCGAACGGCTCAAGGTGGAATGCCAGGAGTGGCTGAAACTGGTTGCGGATTGGGATTGCAAGCGAGAGGAAATCAATCGAGAAGAAGGGTATGTAGCTCGACTCGTTCTCTCCGCATTCATTCCTGAATCCGATTCATTTTATGCAAGGATATCTGAAGAGGATATGAACGCGAGCTTTTCGGACGAGTTTCGTGATGTGTTCCCGCCGCCGTGTGAACCCTCGGATATGGCACGGAACGTCGAGATCTACATGAAAAAGGTTGAGAACATGGTTCGCAAATTGGATCAGTGGTTTCCTCCCTCATCCGAGGTATAACATCCTTCTCCAACATGGGCCTTCCATTGTATCGTCGAGAGGCCGTTTTCATTTGACTTCTCCACGAGCGATATGTAAGTTACAAGGCGAGCATCATGCAAACATGAATGAAAACCATGCACATAATGACTTGATACGTTCCTTCCGTTCGAGGTGGCCTATTTAAGAGTCTCGACACAGCATCTCCACAACTTCTGGAACTGATCGAGTTCCATGGTATCGAGGAGACCGGTGAACCAATGTAAGAACACGTTCTAACATTGGTTCTTTGCGGCGCCTACTTGACAATTTATTTTATGCAGTTGAGTCTCTACGTCAAACCATCTCTATCTGGTGCTCAAGATCTCCCTTAACAGTTCATTGCTGCCCGGGTTCGACGACGGATCAGCGAGTCGATGCGGACCATAGCGGGTGAGCGAGCCAAAATTGGCACCTTGCACACCCGTTTCGTTACTGCGAGGCGCGCGACATGCGGATAGTCGAGCTTATCCAAAGTACGCTCTCCTTGGGTCATCATCATGCTGGCGACACATTCACTGGCAACGGGGACGTTTATTCGACGTGTATGCGCGCTTTGCGGGAATTTAGTACTATCAATTGTGATGTCATGGCCTCAGTCCAGGACACATGTGAGAGCGAGTGCTAGCAACTGACGCGAGGGAGGATTAACAAGTTCGACTCCCCGGCTGCGCAAGTCATCGTGGAAGATATATATCGTGCTCCCTTCGAAACCCAACGCTGCTCAGGTAACATTACTAGATGGGTGACGAAAGGATATTATAATAGAGGTAGGGGATTTGCTGATTCCATTAATCCGTCATGATACCACGAGGTTTCTGACACACGTCGCAATATCCTATAGTCATGTCGCCGAGTTTGTCCTTATGCATTATCTTGGAACAGGACCTGCAATCCGAATCGTGTCGTCAACCAGAGTCGCCTCGTCGGACACACCAATACCAGGAAAGGGGTAAAGGATAAAAAGAACATACGATACGTACATTGTGACAAGGACAATTCACCGGCATCAAACTTCCTCCCCTCCCCTCCTCCTCCCCCTCCCCCTTGGCCGGACCAGAGTTCAGAGAGTTGGAGATCGCCGATGAGACGTTCGAGGGACCTCTGAACTGCAGGGAGAAGCCAGCGGGCATCTCGAATGTACTCCGGTTCATTGGGGACATAGAATTTCACATGTTGAGTCTTGTCGTGGCGTAGTTAGGGTTCGGGTTAAAAAGTGTGTGAGAGAGAAAACAGGGAAAGCAATGGGGAATGTAGAAGAGGGGAAATAAGTTCTGAGTTAGCATGCGTGCTTCAAAGCAGAATAAACCAAAAAGAGAAAGTGGGAGACCCACGAGGCGAGAACTGAGTTGGAATAAACTGCATTGGACCACCACCGGGAAACGAGGGGATGGCAAAATGTTACAGACAGATCATCGTTGTGCCATCAAAATATGTACAGACGCCAGTGAGCTTTTGGGGCACCCAAAAAAGGAGATGAAATAGGGACGACATACGGTGTACTTGGATGAAGATGGGGCCCACGAAGGCAAGTCCGTGCGGATGTAAAAGCTCCTGGGAAGCAAATGGAGAAAAAAGAAAAGGAAAAATTCGACGTCAGCGCCCCCGGGACCTGAGAACGTCAGAGGGAAGAGTTGGGATGCACCAGTATGAGTATCATGAGGTCCATCAGCCTGTGTCATCGAGGGTCAGTACGTGCCTTACTCTTCCCAGCACACGACGATTAAGAGCCATAAAAATAAGACGAACGATGTCAAGGCGCCTGTGGCAACAGCAAACACGATGAGGCGGTTCAATACGGTCTCCATTCGAAGCGGTCGATGAGGCGGCAGATCATACAACCAGGATCGACACTTGGCAAGATGGTACGCCATCACACTGGCGGAAAACATGTCTCCAGTGATGAAGAGCAAATCGATGATAAGAAAAACCGTTCGGCATGCCTCCAGACTGGCGGCCCACGTCGGTTGCATGGCACTGTGTTTGGGAGACAATGAGGGGGGTCAGAGACTCAGAGAAAGAGGGAGGTTCATTGTACCCCCAAAAGGTGTAGTAAATACCGAGGACTAGAGAAAAATAAGAGAAATTGAAAGGCAGTCGATTGTGTTCAAATTAGCGGAAAATAGTCACTGTCACGCTCACCTGCTCGCGATGTGCACACCGTACACTGCATAAGATCAGCCATGGTCACTCAATCCGATTCAAGACAGCATACCATGAAAACAACAATCCACTTATTCGCTGTGACTGGTCAGGCGCATGAGGTCACTTCGAGTTGAATCCAGAAATGGTGTACTGACACAACCATATTCGTCAAGTGAAGTAACTGCAAAGGGCGAGGCCAAGGTCGGTGCCACCCGACGGGAAAAGAACCGAATCTTAGACTCACAGGTAGACATAGATATCAATGATAAACTTGACAGATCAGCTTTACTGAAATATGGTACCAGACCGAACGAGTGCTTACTCCAAGGATGTACGTCACCTTGTCCCAAAGGATCATATACACAAAATGTTCCCGAGGCAATCGGAAAAACTCACCGCAAACGCCCTGTGTGGAAAGAGAGTCCTGAGTGCTGAAACCGAAAGGCCACACGAAAGTAGAAAAGCAGAACACACACCCCGTCCCCAACTCCAGGATGCTTGTGTTTCCAAAATGAGCGACAAGATAGTCGTCCATTGCCCATATGCACGTGGCAGCATGGGCTGTTTCCAAAATGCTAAGACGATTGAACGTATTCAAAAGCAGGAAAAAAAGTCAAACAAAGCCGTGACTTACGTGAGAATCGCAACCTAGACCGGGGTTGCACACGATCAGCAACAGTTGCCTGAGGATGCGTGGTGGTGGCGCAACGTACCATCGTCTTGAGTCTCCAGCTGTCGCTTTCGTATGTTTTAAAATAGAAGAAAGCTTGCATGCAACTGACCCCGTATAGACTGGACCATTCACTGTGAGAAGGAGAGCTACGAATGGCACAATGGGAGTAAACGCACATTAAGGCAAGGAAGGTACCGATGAGCGGACCTCTCATGAGGGAAATGGCCTCCGCATTCTCTGCAGACATGTTACAGGACAGTGACGTTCCTGAAAGAAATTGGTGGTGCGCTAGATGGTGTGACGGGTCACTGAGCGCAATGCTGCACAGTTCAGTTGATGAGTGGACGTGAAGCGAGTACAGTACTTAAGTTATGGTTCCTCCTGGACTCCCTGCCAGTGAGTGGCGAACAATTTGCCGGTGTCACCTCGGCAGTCCCGGTCTTCTCCACCTAAATGAAATATTAATCATTTGTCCTTTCGAGCCCATCCAGGACTGTGCAGGACCCTTTTTTCCCCAGTGCCTGGTCATCATATATCTGATTATCAGCGAAAGTCAAGTCAAATCACCTTGTACATAGTTTAGGAGTTGGAGTTGCATGCTATTTTCAAATTGGGTTTATCTCCAGAACTGTAAATTTCAAGTTCGCGTTCGAGTACTATATGTACATTAATTAAAGTTTCCGCGACGTCGGCCGAGCTTATAGCGCTTATCATACCTTGTCAAAAACACACCCTAACTACCATTGAGCCTGCTTTCGACGAGTGCACAGACAGCGGGGGAAAGTGATGAGGTCGGGCAGCAAGCGATGGCGGTGAAAAGCCAACGGTGCTTCCTACGCAGATTCCGACCTCGGAGGTCCATGGAGGCGCGACTTTTTCGAATGCGTTTTCCGCATACGCTGTAAAGTGTCCAACTCACTTGGTAAGCCTGAGGCCTGGGTACTGAGTATTCACCCGATCCAGAGCTGTTGAAGTGGGCTCCGAGTCCGAGTCGAGGCTGCATGCAGCATGATGCGCTCGTTCCAAACGACGGTGACTGCTGACTCAGCACACACAAACCTCGTGACCCGTCTGGCAATGCCAAGACCGTAACTTGCAACGGTCACCGTGCAATGAGACATGCAAGAAAAGCATGCCAGTGGTTGAAACGTTGAATCCCGAGCCGGAATATCTAGAGAGAGCGTTTTCCCCCCGCCTCTCCGACTCAGCGCACTGTCCCCCTCTCCTCCCCAGCCCGAGCGCACGGAGCGACGTCCAAAGACAGTCAACAATGCTCTCGGATGACGATGGCAAGGAACTTTGACCGGCCGGTACTCAAGTTGCCTGGTCAATCGGGTCACGGACAAATAGTACCTGGCTGCTTTCAGAACTTTCCGGGCTCAGCGTTGCGTTGCCGGTTCGAGTAGTCTTTAAAATACATTGCGCAGCTGATCAAGCGCTCAGGCTGATCTAGTCCAACTGCATGTTACGATGCAGAGTTTAAACTCTTGGTGTCTGGTCGCCGTCTTCCTTGCCCACGTCTTTGCTACCCAAGTTCCATTTCATTCTAGTTACGCCAAATCACAACCACGCGACTATTTGGAAGATTGGAACCTCAATACAGCTCCCAACCCTAATTCCACGGACAATCTCGTATTCGAGACCGTCCACTCGTTGCTCCTACGCTGGCCTAATACCCGTATGAGGAACGGTGAGCTTCACGTGCATCTATCGACGTATCGTATGCGACTTTCGTTTGTAGGTCATGCTATCGTACCAGGAACGATTCCCGAAGGAACACTATTATACCATGGCAGATTCTGCGACGAGCTTCCGACAAGCAGTGAATGGTTCGCTACCGATCCGGAACATTCGTATGCCTTCTGCGTGAATCATCCGGAAGAAGATTGTTGGCTGTTCACACTCATGACGACTCGAGCGCTCAAGATTGTCTATTTCGATGGAAGCAGCGCCGCGAAACTGCCGGACGGTCCGTTGGATACACAAGACCTTCTCCTATGGGGAGAACCACGTGGCGGAGAGGACGAAGAAGAATTAGAGAGGATCAGAGATATCTGTGAATGGGGGAAAGAATTTGGAGTGGATGCCTTTGTGAGGTAAACACGGCTCCGAACTTCAGGCGTTGCTGTATATTAAATTCGTCACAGGATGCAGATGGACTTGTGAGCATTCGAGTTTCGTTTAGTGCTCGAGAACGGTTCACCTGACGATGGATCAGCGAGGTCATGCTCTGTGACGTTACGTCTGGCGTCACGGTGGTCTCTTCCTCGAACGTAGTGTTTCCGTTGCACCGATGGCCCGAAGAGCCCTTATTTTGTGAGCTTGACCATCAGATTCGAGAAATTATGTTGACCTAGAATATGTCAGTTATGATGGCTATGTTTGAAGTCATGAACTCTGGTTCATGGCACGATCGCTTCCCAGGAGAGGCGCGAGTCAAGTTGGACCTAACCCGTTTGGTGACCTTTTACGACACCCAGCTCGTTCCTTCCCTGGTTCCCATCCGGGCAGGCCAACAAAGATGGGACCATCGCATACAAAACATCTCCAAAGTAGACCTCTCCGCCACGAAGTCACGTCTAGAAGAGTTCTTGTCCAAACCAGATGGCCGCGGTCCGTCCAGCGGGATCGATTGGGCAGCGCTCATCCACGTTATCACCAACCGCTATGCTGGACGACTCGAACTGACACGGTATCTCCTGAACGCTCCTACGACAGAAGAAAAAGAGGTCCTCGACCTGTCCGTCAAAGCGCAGATGCAACTTCGAATCATGCTGACGCCCTACATTCTCGACTCGATCGCTCCGCCGCACCCAGATTCACTGGAGGAGGGTAATCTCGACTGGGCCAAACCAGTGTTCAATCTCTGCGCCACCACGCACACGCACGGCATGGATTCCCTTTCCACGCTCATGACCACTTCAGAGAAGCTACTGCTCCAAGCTGTGCGAGGGACCACTCGGGAGGTGTGTCGCATGGTCACCAAGATGTGGGCTACGGGGGTCCGCGCAGGTCTCGACCCATTGCTAAACTTGAACGCGAAGGACTGGGAAGGGGAGCGCCAAGATGGTCCGAAGATGGCAGAGGTGAAGCAGGTCCGGCGTTCATGGAGCGAGGAGCTGGATCAGTTGATGGTGTGGTTGGATTGGAGTGAATGGATTGGTTGTGATCCTGTGTGTGGTCCAGAGGTGCGGGGTGACACTCTTTTACCTTTTTTTATTTTTCTTTATCGACAGCCGAACTGATCTCACAACAGGAGATCTGCTACCTACCTACATGGCCCATCGGGTTCCCTGGGCAAATGCAGGTCCCACGAGGTGCAGATCCGAGCCATGTCACTAGTAGGGACTCGGTCGGACCACTGGCTCGCTCGAAACTGGCAGCGAACCCGTACATGCACGGATCTCTGTATCCAGACCCCGGTGAATGGATCAGGCCAGAGCCCAAATGTATCAGACGGGTCGCGCCGTACACGTTCTAAACATTTGTCTTTGAACAAAGTCCAGTGCTACCTATCTCAAATGCCATCGTTTTGATTTGTTTTCGATCATTGAAATGACTACCGGCAAGGTCTTTTATTCTCGTACTTTACCTTATTCACATTGGTCGTTATCATCACCAATCTGCCACCTCACCAGTGAGAGAAACGAGTCCAATAGTCCCCGAACTTCCGAGCAGATGAGAGTCGGAGCAGCCCCGTGAGAATCCTCAAACGGGATGCTATAGTATTCGCATAATACCAATTGAGAAATCTTCCAAATCTTCCGTGTGATCCGTGATATCATAACGTGCATGATAAGGATGTAGACTCGGTGTTTCGACGCTCAACGTTCCACGTTTGGCTTTAGTGCAATCTCTCCTCCGCGGTCATGAACCAATTGCTTCCAGCGTAATTTCGTAAACCCTCGCTCTATCTGCTTCTATACTCAGCCCAGACATATCTGGTGGCGAAACAAAATGAAGGATATAAACATGAGAGGAAAAAAGGTGCCGACAATAAATGAAGTGTCCACTACGCGATGCTAATGAAGAATGCTACCAGATGCGTTTTCAGCGGTCATTGCAGTGAGAAGGATGGGTAGAAAAATGCAGATTAAGCCCCTCCTTATCTTTCTTTCTTTTTTACTTCCATTACTTCCAACTCTGTCAGTTTGAGCCCATCGAGCGGGTCCACACCTTGCGTGGGAGTAATAGCGAGGCACCGATGCCGACGAACACGAGCGAGGTGAGATAATAATATACAAACCACGCACGTTCGGGCGTCGTGATCGATATCGAAAACATGGACGTAGCCGTGGCGGGCCCGATGGCGCGCATGATCGAAACCAATAGCTGTGCGATGCCGTTGGTGGCCCCGAGAGAGGCCGTGTTAGGAGAAGCTGCTGCGATATAGATAAATATGCAAGCTATACATACAGAGGCGTCGGTTATTAGCTCAAGCACAGCATACGAACGAAGGGAATGATAGCTCACAATACCCCAGGTTCAATATCATAGAAAGTGTGAGTTGTAACCCGACCATGGACCAGACCATCCAACTCAATCCCTGGGATCGAGCGAAGGTGTTGATCAATGGAAAGGTTAGAATAACAGGTATGCCAACAAGCATAGCGACGGTATAGATAGCCTTGGACCCGAAACGATCATGCAGATCCGCGAAGAAAAAGATTTGGAACAATCCGTTCACCACACCGTAGATGGAAAGAATATTGCCAATCTGTGGTGGATCGAGCCCGAGCCCTCCAAGCTCTATCGGTGTAGCAAAGAAAAGTGGCTGTGAGGTTCGGAATGCGATATCCAGCAAAGAAAGAGTCGCATAATTTCCTGCTGCAATCAGTACAGGCGGTACCAAGAGCGCGCGCAGTGGTAGCGGGGTTTCTTCGTCCTTCCTTGGATCATCTGTACTCCCATTTGACAGTGTTTCACTGGTGGAGTCGGGCGTAGGTATGATATCCACTGCAGGTTTTTGGCTGAACTTTGCTTTAATCAACTGACCAAGTGAGACACGGTGGGGAAGAGTCTATGACAATTTTGAGACAGAAAGTGACGGAATACGTGTAATCCACTAACCTCTTTCAAGAATAGGAGCGTGACAAGCCAAGCGATAGCAGTAAACGTAGCAGGAACAGCGCAGGCCATGAAATAAGGATACTTTTTGAAGAAGTCCCAATCTCCAAAAGTGTGTGGGAAACGATCAACGGGCTTGGACAAAGAACCACCAATATAAGGGCTACACAAAAAATGAGCATGATGGGTGCTGAGCATTAAAGCAAATGACTGACCCTAGGGTAGCACCGCTCGACCAAGCGATGGGCATATAGGCATAGGCCTGTGCCAGATTGGTGGAGTCTGTGATTTCCACCATCATGCTTTTCATGACGCCAATATTCCCATTCAAGGCGCCGTTCAAAGATCGGCTGAATGACACGGATATATCGTTAACAGATAACGAGAAAGCGTAAAACGATCAACGGAAACGGAAACGTACCTCATTACTAATCCCCAGAAGGTCTTCGATAGACCGAAACAATACATCGAAGCGGACAAACCGATCAAGCCGGTCAAGATAACCGGTTTTCGGCCGATATGGTCCGACAATCGACTCCAGTGCAACACGGTGAGGGCTTGCGTCGCAAAGAACAACGAATGCTACGGCACCCAGGAAGAAGAATGAGGAGCCGAAATAAGGAAGATATCATGGGCACCACACACCAATAGTCCTACATAGTACCCAACTTGGGTTTCGTCGCCATTCGTAATGCCAATGTCGCGGATCAACTTGAAAGAAAAACGGATTGGATGAACAGGCGTAAGGGAGTAACCAACTGGGACCAACCTGAGGGGCAAAGGGAGCGATGACCTGGGAGGTCAGTGGTTCTGCGAGCTGGAGGAAGAGGATGATAGAGAATTGACGCCAGGGCAATGGTGTCCTGCCCTTTTTCTGTTTTTGAGCCTGCAGAAGCGGCGTCTCCTCATCTAACGCCTGCGAGTTCATGATGGTGGATCGCGAGGAAAAGTGATTTCTGTGACTCGAACGAGTCAACATCTTTTCATCTAGCATCAGTTTATAAGCGCAAGCGAGCATCTGAGTTTGACAAGTTTATTTTTGTCTCGGGCTTGAATTGACATTCTGGCAAGACACAAATGGAGCTTAACCAGAAGTCTCTGGTCAGATAGCGAACTCCATCGAGTGCCACATGTACCTACGTTCACATCGCAACTATTTTTGGTTTCAGAGGGTTTTTGAACATGAAAATTTATCGGAAGGACGATCCGATCCGGTGCGGTCATACTAGCAATGGAGGGGTCGCGAAAGTGGACCCCCAAAGTGCACGTGACAGACGCGTCCGCGAGATCGATTCACGCTTTGGCACTGCGCGGTCCACAATGAGAGCGCCACAAGCGCACTCGATTGTCCACAGTGATGAATATAAACTCTTCTTTCAAGCTTGATCATTCACTTCCGATCAATTTCTTCCTCCAATGTCTTTCGCTCACAGGAGACAGAAAGTGTTGCCTGACATCCGCGTCGACATAGATGCTACCAGGAGTGCAACTTTGGCCGAAGAACGCTGGCTTGCGCACAAGGCTGCCACACCTGCCAACATGAACAAGGCTCTCCCACCCATAAAGGTCGAGAACCAGGTGTCAGAAAAAGAAATGCGTTTGCTGCACGAACTCTGGAATGAGGCCGGATTAAGCGCAGTAGGTGCCACTTACACTCCCTTGACCGCAAGAGGCTGATCTGATCACTAATTGACAGCGTGCGCATCGCAGGAGGCATCGTGGTCAACCACCTACCCCGAGTTGGGTCCCGGACGCGATTCCCATTCCCGATGCTGGAAATATCCCGCCCCCGTTGCCTTCTGCTGATCCATCTATGACGGCCACCACTCCCCCAACCACAGCGAAGAGACGTTGGGGTTTCCGCAGTGCAAGGTATTGCCAAAACTGTATATTTCAAGTGTCCCTATTTACCTGCTCCCCTCAGGCCTTTCAGCGGTACGCAAGACGAAGAGAGAAAGCTTCCCAACGCACTTGGGGTACTACGTTCTATGGCTCAGGATCGCCTGAAGAAAAGGCTGCGGTACGCCAAGTCCGCCCCGAATCTAGGTGACCAGACAAAGCCAGCAGGACAAGGAGCTCAACCTGCAGTGCCCACGCGTGGTCGAGTAGCGCCAAAGGAAGTAAAAACAAGCGTGCCACGGACTCCGGCTAGCGAGTTGACAGTTCCTGAGGCAGATTTTCAGCCAGGTCACATGGATCAGAATGCGATCTACTTTACCATCGATCCCAACTGGCGGTCCTCGCGGGGCAGCTTGGAATTCCATTTCATAACACCTATCCCCAGCAGCCCCGCTTCCTTGGAGAGGCCGGATTCTCCTCTTCTGCACAGGTACCATTCGTTGGATCAGCTTTCGTTCGCAGCGGCACAGGATGCCACAAAGACTTTTGCCGCAGTGGCATTTCCTGAAGAGTATTCAAGCGATGCAATCCTCTGCCAAATCGACGAATTGCACACGCACCTAGAATTTGAGCCCTGAACGTTGAAGTTCGAACGCCCGCACTTGCTCCGCATTGGCACTGCCTTGAAGGCCTGTAGGGAAGTCCCAGTCCTGTATCGTTGCCCACCTCCAGCCGCAATAGCACTCTTTAGACCGACATCCAATTTTTCTGTACAATCTAGCATGAGCCACCACTCCTTTGTATCAATTGACAATAACATCGTTGTTCTCGTTGGCCATTAATGGCGATACAATGGCCCTTGGGTGAATACCCTCAATTGTCCTTTCTTGTATGTTGTGGCCGGTTCTAGTACGAGAAGCTGTACTCTTTGAGCGTTAGAGTTGATTGTTGGGGGAAGAGACGCGGCTCCTCGGGCAAAGACAGGACCGGCCTGGGCCCGTGAAACACGCTGACTTCCTAAAGGAGAGTCGAGAGAGTTCACGAAGTCGCTTCAGAAAAGAAAGGGATAAAGTATGATTTCTGAGTAACCTGAGGGGACATGTAACTCTACGAGCCGTTCTTTATATACCTCTCGCAAGCGGCCATATCTCTTCTGAGGTCTAGCCGCTCTACGCACAGGCCACTGCTCGGCAATCTGACACGTGACTTTTGTGCCTCGTGACTTTAGAAGTCCGTATCGTGGCAAATTGGTCATGCGAAGGGGTAGCGAGCCGGAAGGCGAGCCGAGAAGCCCCGAAGGGGCAGCGCTCCGGAAACCGGCGAACCCACTGAAGGGGTAGGCGTCGACAATGGTGAACGACGTCCGCAAATGAATGGTTGACACGAGCAAACATCAAAGCTATCTTAGATACATGTACTGCATACACGAAACTGTATTCGCGAGTCAACTATCACTACAATTTGTACGTACAGACAGGCTATCGAGCACCGCATGGCATGACATGAATTCACGCCGTCTTTCGTTTCTTGGACCTACGCTTGATTTCCCGCGCGCCACGCTCTTGCGCCGCCTCCCGCATGATGCGTACTATCTCGTCAGTATCCCGTAGACTCTTAGAATTCTTGTACACGTTGTTGACTATGTTGGTGTGAAACCCGTGGTTTGTCCCGACTTGCTTGAGTAATGTGTCGAGACCAACGCGAGACGTGATCGCGAGATCTTTTTTATGTACGGGCCCTGTACATGTAGTCTCGGGCTCGTTACTGCGCGTTCGTAAGTAGCTATGTAATTACTAGCGGCCCGGGGACCTTATGTCATTTCTCACCTCGAGTTCATGCCAGTGGAAAGCCCTCGCGAGATGGAACGGGCACGCTTCAAGTTGTGTGAGTCCGAGCCTTCATCCCCTGTCGTGTCACCGGATAATGCGTGATCCGTGGATGGTGCTGGTGAGTCTTCACAACTCGTTGCAGTGAGGTCAATCACCGCCAGGCAATTGCCATCACGGCGGCGGCACAGCCCGGGGGTTGCAGCGACGCGATTGGGTGACGGCGTCTCGAACCGAGCTTCGGTCGGCTCAGGCTGCGTGATTGTAGTAGTAGTGGCCTCGGCCTCAGTCGTTTGCGCCGGTTGGGAGTTCTTCTCAACTTAGTAGTGAGACTGGCCAATCAAAAAGTATGAATAAACGACGAAACGTACTGGAAGCGCAACGAGGAGGGATGGATCTACTGTATCTGACAGCATTGTGATATGGTTGAAGAGTGTGAGGAGTGAAAACAACGGAGATGAAGAAAGAAACAACTATATAATGTGCTCACGCTGCAGTTCGAGTACTCACGCACAGACGCTCGACCCCTAACTTGCTCCCTCATCCCGTACTTACATCTAAATCACTGCCAGTGATCCCGAATCACAATGTCTAGTATCTTTGAACCGCAGGTGGTCACTGCGCTCCTCCGTAACTCATCACTCGTGGATCCAAAAGACCGGAAAGCGTTTGCCACCAACTGGGCCAACTCGGTGAGCACGGCAGCTTGAGCACGTTCGACTTGAAGTCTCGCCTGACGAGGTTCTCGATCAGGTCAAACGGCGAGCAGATGTGTGGAATAACTTACCGGAGTCTAGAAGGAGCCCTCGTCCGCGGTTCCAGCTGGATTGGGAGTCGGAGGTCGTCGAGTACGTCACATTCGTCTGGGAGAAGACACGACCCCGGAAGAAGGGCAATGCGCCCGCGAAGCTTAGCCCGGACGTCCCTCTGTTTGGTCCGCGTTTCATCCCGCCCTCGTATCTCCACCTCCAGAAGCGCGCAGTCAATTCGTTTGATGTGATTCCCGAGATGCAGTACCTGAAACCGGTCAACATCGTCCATCCGTTCTACTACCCGGGACTTGCCTGCTGTCCTCAGTGTCAGTCCCGCACTGATGTATTTTGGGACGGATGGACGGGAACGGGCGCGCGAGACCTTCATGGAGTCCTTCAAGACGAGGTGGCATTGGGCCTTCAGTTGCGATGCAAGGTGTGTCGAGGGGGCAACACTAGCGCCGCTGGGGATGGCCGACTCGACACAGAGAAAGTTGATGATGATGGAGGGAAGGGTAAAGACGCGAGTCAGCGTGCGGCGCAAATGAAAAGGGTGCCGTCATCAGGGTACTGCTGTGCGACAACCAGTGCAGCCTACTGGAAAACGTGGGAGCACTGGAACATTCCGTGTACGTCACGAGGCACGCTTCTGAGGCACGTTGCTAACCGCGTGTTCCGACCGCGTGTTCCTAGGCGGTATTCCCACATTCCTCCACCGCTGTGGGCTTACACGGGACCTCTTCGACCTCATCATTGAGGTTCGACCCTCTTCCACATCCGGTGGGATCTCAGAACAAATCCGACGTGAGTGCTTATCTCCGTCACATTTAACTAACCAATCCCGTGTCTACAGAGCTCCATCTCCTCGAATATCACCGGCGCAAGCTCGAGTACATCCGACAGCTGGAAGAGGCGACTTCGGGTCCGCGAACGGTCGCATCTTTCTTCGGCGTCGACCGCAAAGGACTGCAAGAGTTCTCGTCATTCGAGGATAGGTTAGGGTATAACGCGCACTGCATCTCCGCTGACATCGTCAGTGAAGTTTACCTCGACTTCATTGCGCGCACGAGGGAGAACGAATCTCAAGCTTACATGCGATCTTTGACAGGTAAGGTCTAATTAATTTTATCTGACGCCGTAGTAATGCCGAGGGACTCATCACGACTCATAGCGATCTGCGGCTCGCTCGACAGCACGTTCAAGATCTCCAACAAGGCAACCGTGTCCGACAAGGACGGTCAGCGGTCCAAGTACCTAAAGGGTGGAGTGCTGAGCGTCATAAACGAATCAAACGAGATCATCGCTTGGGTAAGGCCGGTGATATTACACAGTATGTACGTACTGACTACTTCATTCTTGACAGCGTTTTTGTCAGTCGAAGGCGAACGCTGAGATCCAGGAAGTCCTGACTGGTCTCAAGCATCGCACGCAGCTGCTCGGTCAAGCGCAGCCCGAGATGTTCGTCAGCGACAACTGCTGCATGGTCCGGAGCGCGATCACTGCCGTCTTTCCTGACAGTGACTCTATTCAAGACGTTTGGCATTTCATTGCAAGGTACGTCGGAGTCACGCCGTCTCACACTCGCTCCATTCAAGTTCAATCAAACATTCGTTAATGATCGAGTAGGTACATGGCAACTATTTTAAACGGGAGCAAGAACAGTCATCGCGCTGCCGTGATGTCGGACATCACGAACGCGATCCTGAAAAAACATGCATTTCAGGGGGACAACTTGAAACCGGGGGCGGAGTACTGGAACCAGGAAGAGCAGGAGCGCCGGCTCGTCGAAGCATACAGTAAATGGGCAGCGAATGGGACCATATGGTCCGCGGCATCTGAGAAGGCCAGTCGTCGCTCGATGCTGCGCTCGGTGTTGTGACTGACCAATCCCCATTAGGTACACCAGGAACAGCTGAAACACGTACAGAAAGGATGTTTACAGCGCCGCCGTCAAGACATCCTTTCCGACGGAAGCCGCATCGAGGGGTGCCATAAGGCATGGAACAACCTTCAACGAGCACAACCAAGCGGTGTCGTGATGCTCGCGGCTCTCAGCCACGACTTCGTGCACCGTCGGAACGTTCGCATCGGATTCCAGCGTGCCAACTCACAGAAGACTCGGACGTCATTCGTCGCACTGACCGATGGCTGTCACCACACCAACCTCACCAACGCCATCTCTGAGCTGCAGAATCGGCTCCGCGCAGCTGCAGGCCCGCAGTGTCCCCTCCCCGCTCTTCCCGAACTCCGTGTTGCAGACTCAGGCGAGCGCTTCGGCTTGGTGCCTTCCGAACACGTCTCGACGTTCGGTGGTCTGGTGCTAAAGGAAGAAGTCAATGAGCTTCAGCTCGACTCGATCATCCCTCAAGTCACCGCCGATACTACCACGGTTATGGAGCGCGCGATGTTATCGAGTCGTAACTTCCTCTTCAACGAGCTCGACATCGATCCCAAGCTGCTTGACCTCCCACAGGTTTCTGATCTCGGTCCTCGCGTTTCCAAATCCCGCCCTGAGCTGCACACTGACAAGCTCCTGAACCCGTCTGTTGGTCGCCTGGATCCACTGGCAGGCCTGCCGCACTGCGCGGGGGTTCAAGTCCCATCGCTTACTACCTCAAAGCGCAAGGCAGAAGAGTCCGGGCCCTCACCGGACACTGCTGAAGTCCGGCGTGCTGGGGTACTCGATTCCTATTTCAAGTTGTCGTCCAACACACAGTGCTCGCGCCCACCGAAGTCCAGGCGAGTCGAGGCCGTGTCTCAAGTTGACTCCGCGCCAGAGGGACAGCAGCCGAGCGCTCAATTAGCCGGGGGTCTTGGAGTAGTATCTACTACCTCCATCATCACGGTTCCCTCAGCTGCTTCATCTGTTTCGGACAACACAGCCCCGTTGTCATCCGACTCAAACTCATCGGACTCGGCCCCGTCCACCATGACTGCCGCGATCAATCAGGGCGGCGGACAGACGCGATCACAGCGCCTGTTCATGGCAGCTACAGGCATCCATCCGGATTCCCTCACCATCAGCGGCGAACAGCAGTTCTTCCTGTTCATGGAGATGCGGGCCGAGTTCGGGTGGATCTCCTACGAGATGACGTCCAGGAAATGGGTCGAGGCGACGGAAGAGTACAACAGGCGACTGGTCGAGAAATCTGGTGGTAGGTTAGTCGTTCGGAAGAGTCCACTTGCCCTCCTTCGCAAGCTGGGCGAGATGGAGCCCAGATTGATCGAGCGGATCACAAGCAACAATTTCAATTGTGAGTCGTCGTCATGCCATGCTCACCACCGTTCAAGTTCGCCGCTCATGCTGCGCAGCGAAGCGGAACAGCGAGGCGTTCTGGCGCCACCACTGCAACATCGTCAACCTCGTGAAGACTGGCGCGGCAACCGGCTCGGGAAAGAAGGTAAGTAAATGTTCTGTAGTTCTGTTCTCATCTTTGCCAGCAGTTTACTTATTCGTTTGGATTATCTACTACAGCTCCGCAAGGTCGCGACGTGCGGCCGCTGCAAGACAATTATGTATCCAGGCCCAACGAAGTCCACCACGAACCACCGCCGCGGCGTCTGTGCAGACGGTGTCAAATCCAAGCCTGTGGCCGAGTCGCCCAATCTGCCCCCGTGGCCACAGCCGACTGGGATCTTCTCGGACGGAGAGAGCTTCCACGCGCATGCCTTCCTCAAAAAGGTGCAGGAAGTCTATGGCATGGTCACGACAGCCAACGCCGACGGGACCGGTCTCTTGCTGGTCGAGGCTCAGGCTTTCCTTCTAATGCTCTCTGAGCGCACCGTCATTCTTACAGATGCAGACAGCCGTCCCACAACTGCGCTCTTCAAGATTTACGCCGGTTTCCAGGTCGACGGTTCTGTCCCCGCTGATCGCATCGTTCAGCACGACGGTGCCGAATGTCTTCGTGTCGGGTACCTTGAACAGAGCGCGTGACGATCGGGGGATCAGATCGGTTTGATCTCACATGGGCTGCCTTCTGATGTCGTTCAATTTCCCTCTTATTCGTCTTCAAGTTCGTCTTCGTCTTCGTCTTCGTCGTCTCGTTCCTCCCCCCCTTCTTCCCCCCTTTCAAGTGTATGCCGTTTGTTTTCCCTCTTAAAGTTCGTCGTCGTCGTTATGTACTTTTAGTCTTTCCTTTCCGAGTCCCTTCCCCCGGGCCTCTTCCCCATTTTTCAAGTTACTAGTTACAACAACTTAGTCAGTACGTACTTTTTCGTCTTTGCCCCGGTGAATGAAAGTTCCGTTTGTTTCCCCTTCGCGCGCGTCCGCTCTGCCCCAACCCCCCCTTCAAGGCTCCTCATCAAAGCCAGTGGAACATGCCCTGCGCTACTATCGGCCAGGACCGACCGTTTGTTTTTTCAATCCTGCTACGTGCGTGCACTCCGGGGGCTCTCCTTCAACCCTCGTCGAGTTAACTGACATTTAGCTACATGTAGTCTACTTGTTTTTCTACGCGGCTTTCGAGCCGCCGCCGCTACGGACCTACGTAGATAGTAATCCCCGCTCCTCCAATCAAAAAGTCTCTTTTGTTTCCCCCTCACTCCTCCTCCCTTCGACCTTCGGCATTGAAACTGGAACATACCCTGCGCTACTATCGGCCAGGACTTGTTCGAGTAGGTGTCATCGCACACGACCTAATACTACTTGCCGTTCGACGTTTTTCGTCTACACGCGCGCGCACCGCGGGGCTCGGGCCGGCCCCTTTCGACCTTAGCGAAAAATTCCCCAGAAAAATCACTGCCACCCCCACTGCCACCACCCACTGCCACCCCCTTCACCGCCACGCGCGACTGCACGTCAGGTGACAGAAAGGTCGCGACTCGGTCACGGCCGGGCGGACCTCGAAAAAAGGTGGCTTGAGTTCGAAAATCGGTCAAATCGATCTGATTGGTCGAAATCGGTCGACCGATTTACCCCCTCGCATGGCGGTGCTGCCCGTATCGTTACATCCCCCCTACGAGCGAGCGCTCACGCTCGTTCAGTCTGCCGCTTCAACCACATCCCATCC
Source organism: Leccinum olivaceopallidum (assembly GCA_038091775.1). Lineage (NCBI taxonomy): Eukaryota > Fungi > Basidiomycota > Agaricomycetes > Boletales > Boletaceae > Leccinum > Leccinum olivaceopallidum. Next base: position 479 of record JBBPPC010000089.1, on the reverse strand, counting down.
CAATTCGACACTCGCCTCGCCTCCATCAAGGAGTCCATTCTGCTCATCCGTCATAGAGATGTCGCCCAATTGTGCGCCTCCCGCCTCGGGAACAGTTTCGGTGGGTAAAGATGCGTCCCCGGTTCCCTGCGCTTCCGCAACTAACTCGGCAAGAGTAGCGGATAAGGGGTTCGTCAAGGCCGCGGGAGTAGGGGGAGGCTGAATAGAGGGTTCGGGAGGAGGGGTGTCAAAAGACGCGGCACTGTCCGCCGTGAAGGATGAATGGTCGAAGAAGTCGATCGGGGAATCGATCATGGATAGGGCAGCGGGGGCAGCAGAAAGCATTGCCGCGAACGGGTCGTCGGTGAGTTGCGGAGTGTTTTCATCGTGTCTTCTTCGTCGCTGACTGGCGTCCTGCCTGTTTCTGCCTCGATAGGCATTACGCCCTCCCATCCTCAATCTTTCCTGGTACGCCATCTCCCTTTCCCTCGCCCGTCCCA